>JABAKD010000007.1:10809510-11014510 GCA_012845835.1 Undaria pinnatifida
TAGTGGTTACCTTTGAACTACTACTAATAGCGTTGGCCCTTGAAATCGAATCCGACCGTTGTTTGTGAGAGCTTGACTTTTCTGTTCGCAGAACGCAGAAAAATAATCAACTAACAGCTGCTGAGAACGCCTAGCAGCAGCGTGGTAGGTACAATTCGACGCGAATCGATGAGGGAAGAAATATGGAATGGGATCTTGCGATAAAAACTTCGGCGTGTACCGTAGTGGGGAGGGGCAGGAAGGCCCGCTATGTGACCCTGGATCTGAGTTATACTACTAGGAGGATGGGCGAGAGTACACTGCAGGATACGTTGGGATGAAAAAAAAAAACTGATACAATGAGAACAGCTTTTCAGACAAGCACCAACCAGTAATTACAGCAGAGTACAGTCGTTGTATTCCCATTCAGTTCACCCTGTGACAAGCCGAAGCAGGCGCTCGTTGCTCTTGTCTGTTGTGGGCAATGTGTGGCTGTTAGTATACCGGAACATGGCGATTTGATCGCTTTTCTTATGTCACGAGGGCTTTTCTTACGCTCTGTACCAACTGCTGTATAGATCCATCCTTAGGTTAAGCGTTTTGTAAGAATTGCGGTCGCATGGCGAATCTTTGCCCTACTACGCGAGTAGTATGCACGAAAACCCACAAGAAGATTAGCGAGCTTAAACAGGTTTGTACCATAAGCGAATGAAATCGAATTATGTGTCGCATAAGCGACAAAGAGGTCATTATGTGCGGGCGAGTATTCCATGATTATTTGACCATTCACTACACGAGTCAAATGTACGCACTCTTTTGACCTCATTTTAGGCCTATTTCCATGGATATTTTGCTCAACTTGGGCCAGTCTTAATTCCACTTGTTGTGATTATTATTATCATTTCATTTTTCGTTGAACACCCCATTTTTGCTTGAAAATGTGCTTATAACCGGCCCGCCCTAAATCCTGGATACAAGTCGCTCTAACTCGTCCATTTATGTTGCGCTTGGTGCTGTGTTGTTCTTGACAAGTGTTTCTCGTCCCCGTTTTGAGCGTGCTAGCTCTGCGCGCCAACCTCATACAATCACACAATCGCTTTTTTGTGCGACCTGACATGCAAATAACTGGTCGAATTGCGCTCGCATTGCAAATGTTTGCCGTGTGCGAGAAGTATGCGACAAAAACGAGTCGGTCGAAATAACTGTGAACTTATTATTGTGGGTCAAACCCTACCAGCCGATCACGAATAACCAATGGGGTCGGGGTTGACACGCCGTGCGGGGAGGTATCGACCCGGGAGGTCATCGCTATAGTTCCCGCGTTGTTCGAGCTGTTGAGGTTCGGAGGATTCGTCAACGGGGCATGCACTCCTATCTCCCCCGTGTGCGACGAAACTAGGTGAGCCTCTATCGTCCTCCCAGGCTCCTAGGGTGGGGCGGCGCTGTGGAGCCCCAACCAATCAGCGATTTTAATCAACGGAGTTGAGGTTTCCACATCATGAGGGGCGGTGACGACCTGAGAGAACTCGGCTTTATTCCCCGGTTTGTCGAACTTTTAGATATTTTTAATAATCTCTGGACTGAGGATTGGACCCTATCGTCCCCGGGTGGAGCTGCCTTTTTTTAAAATATACGACCCTCAGCCAATCAGAGATCGGCCGGTTGGTGGGGTTGTGAATTTTCACACTGTGCTGGGAGATATCCATCCTGGTGATATCCGTGTTCGTTCGCGGGTTGTCGGAGTTAGTTGTATAAGTGTGGATGGATTCAGATCTTGGGATGGGACCCCCCCCCCCCCCCCCCCCCGCTCGCCTGATGACGGAAACTTGATGTACGATCCCAGGCCAATGAACGACCACCAATCAGACATAAAGGACATACAACGTATAGACTATGTTTTTATTTTCGTCTAAAACTCGAGCCTGAAATTATTTGCTGCCAAATTCTTCGTTCGGTGTGCTATCGCGTACTACTAAAAATACTCTAGTCTATCTATCTGATAAGAAGAGCGATCTGCAGCAGCAAGTAGAAGCATTATAATAGCCTTCGAGGAACCGAATGGCGAAGGCAATGACGCCGTGTTTCACGCCTAGAATACCGTCAGCAAGTTGCTGAACGATCAGACTATACGCACACAAAAACAGGCGGTCTGCGGACCTCGGATCTACGTAACTACTATCATTCATGGTGTTGCAGAAGCAGTGTGGCTCAGTGCGCGCCTCTCGGTGGCTACGTAGAGAACATGCACGCAGCATACATGGCCATCCCCTTGCTGGCCCTTGATGCTTGATTTAGCCCTTGGATACCAAGAGATGCACTAGAAACGTCTTTTCGAGGCCAGACTAGTCTATATAATGGAAGGTCAGTTGCGTGTGGACTGGGATTGATCCGATCGAAATGTGATGAAGCTCGGAGTCTAATTCACATAAGAAACGTCAGAAGTACTATATAGTCCATATCGATCTCTTGGCATTACTTTACATTCTACAAGCGTAGACTAGGTGTTGTGTGGTAATGGTTTAAAGTGCTGCCCTGCCCTGCCCGGAGCATGGGTGCCGGTGAATGCCGGCATCCATGCGGAGCCCTTGTTACATCTATTTTCGATATTGGCATTATCTCTCTCTCCCTATATGTCACTCATCAGATCCGGGGTCGCTAGGTAGGCTCTTCTCCCCTCTCCCCACTAGGGTTGGCATGTTTATTCTTATTACGTCGCGAGAAGAATTCAGAACCTTCTTCCCTCTCGTCGACTCACCCCGCTGAATTGTGTACCAAAGAGTATGAACAACTTTTTTGTTTTTGTTTTTTTTGCAACCCATTGTATTGTTGTTGTTGTTGTTGTTGTTGTTGTTGTTGTGTTGTTGTTGTGTTGTTGTTGTTGTTTTGTTGTTGTTTTGTTGTTGTGTTGTTGTGTTGTTTGTTGTTGTTGTTGTTGTCGTTGTTGTTGTTGTTGTTGTTGTTGTTGTGTTGTTGTTGTGTTGTTGTTGTTGTTGTTGTGTGTTGTGTGTGTTGTTGTGTTGTTGTTGTTGTTGTTGTTGTTGTTGTTGTTGTTGTTTTTGTTCTGACATTAATCTCACATTAACTTGCACAATCAAGTCCCACATGGTATCCTCGCTCTACTCTCGCCCTCCCTCTCTCGCCCTCCTTCTCAGTAGCAACTCATATCCATTCGGGGTCACATAGCGGCCCCTCTTCCCCCCTTCCCACTACGTGGTACGTGCCCTCATTTTTATCACGATAAAAATTGAGCATTGTCTTCAGTCGTTGACTCGAGTCGAATTTTTGAACCCACCCACCTTTGTAAGGTTCATGGGTGAGGACACAGAGTGCCCCTGCAGGTCTGTCAATTAAGCAGGTCCTCGGAGAGCAATCACTTTCTTTGCCTTCGTAGAGACGGTGCTTTATTCAATTCCACCAGAGCCCCGGATGGCTTCTGAGATCGGAGGCACGTGCCTCCAATCTATTTCCTAACATTCTCGAATAAAAAAACGCCAGCAGTATCATACGTAGCCTATCCCAATGATCTCAAGTTCGGATGATTACAGGTATTTCGAGGTCGTATCTTAACACTAGCCCACCCTGATGAGTCGCGTATGCAGAAATATTGGATATTCGGGGAAACTCCGGTCCTACGAACTAGACCATGAGTCGAAGATGCGGCTCCTCAAAACCCACTCCCACACTTCTAACGGTCTGGCTATGGAGCCAGGAACGCGCGAAGAAAAGCAGTTGAGAGAAACGCAGACCCTACAAAAAGGCAAACGTCATCCATCAAAAACCTGCCACGTGCGGCCGGTATGGCGGGGGGGGGAGAAAAGGCTCTAGAACCTGCCGCATACCGCCGGTGTGGCGGGGGGGGGCAGGAAAGGCTCTACGGCAAAATAAGCATAAAAACGTACTATGGCAAGGCGAGCCGTCGTCGATATGGAGGGGAACACAGGCGCTAACTCAAGGGAGAAGTCATGCTAAAAAGCTCCCGCGGGCCATCGGCATGGCGGGGGGTTAGACGAGGAAACGACAAATCCCTTGGGATAGAAGGTGGCAACACTTACAGCCCGCGAGGGGGGGATGCGTTTCGTCGAAAAACGAAGTATAGAACAAATACAACACATAAAAGATAGAATATGACACACAGACCCGAAACAGCCCTGTACCACGTTACGCGCGAAAAGGGTACCCTGGTCGCTCCCCGGCTCTGGGCTGAGGAGGGCGTCGACAGGGCGAAATTGAACAACGACAAAAAAGCAACAGTCCTACGCCTCAGGTAGCGGCGTTTTACCCGAACCATGGTCCAGCACTGAGCAGCGGGTTCGGCAGGACAAAACGGAAAGCAAAAAGTGGAAAGAACCGCTCCAAAACCTGACCAAGACTCTCACGACACTACGGATAACCTGAAGACAAAGAGTCAAACCTCATGACCTCAAAAATATGAAGAACTATCGAGGAGCGGTGGCGGCTTGAAAGTCAAATGACCACGGCCGCGCCTGGAGCTTTGTCTACGTTACGTTGGATTCCCCGAGGAAACGCACTGATGTGAACTTGCAGGCACCAAGAGCCTCGTACGGCACCCGTCGAAGTAGTATAGAGCGCCGGCGGAAGAGAAATTTTAATCGGTCACGGGTCGTTAAGAAAACGGACCAGGTATACCTTGTCCTCGATAGTGCTCGCGCTGATTTTTCCAAGCCACCATAACCCATGGTCTCTCTCGTACCAAAAGTAGGCTCCCGTAAGAAGCACTGTGTCGTGGTAGCGACGAGGCCAATCGGCGTGTGGAACACAGGCGTAGCCCGACGCTAGGAAACGTTCCCCGTTGTTGCGGGAGAGCTCGCGCTGTGCCGCCCCGATCCGCACTCAGCGGTAGAGGAGGTTGGTTTGGCGGTGCTGGTCCGGGGTTCCGGCCCAATGACGCAAGATGTGGAAGCGGGACAGGTGGAGGTCCATTTCCCGCTCCCAGGAGGGTTCGGAGAGTCCCGCCCAATGCGTCTTGTATAACACCGCGATGACGCCACCTCACTGCCGTACGGAGTAATGACCGGTGATCTGCTCCACCTCCAACCGTTGGAGGGGAGTTGAAACGTCGTCTTGAGTGACGTGGTACGGTGGGAACTTCTTGGAAAAATTGTTGAGCATGTACTGCGTCAGCCCCGCCGGTAGGTATTTGGGCATATCCCCGCTGTCGTGGGGGTTGGCGCAGGGATTGCAGCGCTCGATGGCCACACGCCGACGAGCGTCCGAACCGGGCAGGTCGGAAGGGAGATCAGAATAGAGAAGGTTGCCCCGAGCGGCGAACCGTCCGGGGTTCGGCCGCGGAGCAGAGGACCGACTGTCCAGGATCTTGTACGGGCCCGTTCCAGTTAAGCGCGAGTTTGGCCTTGAGTACCTTGGCATCGGTGTTCGCCTTCACACCCTGGCGGATGGTAGAGGCAGAATTGCACACCATGCTAAACCACCCGTTAGCGAAGTTAGGTGAGATGCAGCGCGTCGGCGAGGGCGGAGTTTCTGCGGTAAACATGAGAAACGGTGAGCGTGCGTGGTGTCGCCTTTGCCGGCGGTGGCCAACTCGCAATAAGCCAGATGGTGGCGAGCTAGACCCTGGTGTCCCACGATGCCAGTGCGGTCGAAGATCGTCAGGGGGAGCCGTGGGAGTCTGTCCATGCGGATCGTGTTGGGTGCCAGACCCGTCGCCGCGCTGACTAAATTGTTGTAAGTGTCCTGGGGCAGATGCAAGTCCCAATCGTCTTGTCGCTCGTTGACGACCATAGCCAGCATTTTGGACATAGCGTGGTTTACCCGCTCAACGCCTCCGTTACAGTTGGGATGATAGGAACTTGTAGCAAGCTTGTGCACACCCGACAGCTGATATACAGCTTGTGAAAGCTTGGAGCAGAACTGCAGTCTGTTGTCCGAGAGTATGGTGCGCGGGCACCCCCCAAGCGGATGTATTGGTTCACCAGGATATTGGCTGTACCCTCCGCGGTGAACTCAGCGGCGATGACGGGGAACATGTCGGCCCGACTATTGAAGCGATCGATGAACAGCAGGATGTAGATGTTGCCTCGTGGTGTAACCGGAAGGGGCCGCAGTAGTCAACACTGATGGCGACACCTTGATCTTCGGGTAGAGGCATTGAGATGATGGACCAGCAGACAGTCAGCCGTGGGGTTTTCCGAGCTTGGCATTTCAAGCAGTGGCGAAGCCACCACAGGGTACACACGTTCATGCCAATCCACCAATAAACCCGCTCCAGCATGCGCAACGTGCGCGTGATGCCAAGGTGACAAGAGGCCGTCGAGTGGCAAGCTTGCATGACCCAAGGGCCCATGAGCAGGGGAACGTAGATGCGAACTGGCTCGTCGTTTAGCAAGCAAGCAGCTCGCCCCGCAGAGTTGGGTTTGCCATACCTTGTTTACGGCAGTGTCGGGTTACGGACGAGTAGGACGATGTCGTCGTCGGTTGTATGCAGTCGACCCTCATCTGCCAGCTCCTTGATGTCCGAGAGGGATAGACGCTTGTAGGAGGCGTACCACGCTAAACGTCGGTCGGCAGGACCGATGGCCGGCCGATAGAGACGTAACGCACCATGGTGTGGCACGTCGGCTCAGCGTGCTTCTCTCGCTTCCAATCGGCGTGTGAATAACGCGCGACGGAATCAGCGAACCGCAATTTAGCAGCGTCGCTGAGGGCGTCCGACCTTGCATGTGCAGTCGACGTTTCACCAGGAGAAGGCGTGAGCCGCCAGAGAGGAGTTCCCATATAGGCTCTGCGTGGTCGCGGTCGGACGGTTGTGTCCTCGTGCGGACCGGCGAGTCGGCAAAGAGCAGGGGGCCCGCGGCCGTGGGACTTGGTGGCGGGGTTGTACCTCGTCTGGAAGATGGCCGAGGAGCCCCGCCGGGCCCGAACCCATAATCCTACAGCGGAGGTGCATTACCCGTTGCTGTCGCTGTTCGCGGTGCGTCGTCGACGACGGAAGAGGTGGAGTGCCAAAAAAAAGCGGAGACGGACAAAGTTGAACCGGTGGTCGCGGCGGGGGGCCGTCTCCTGTGTACACCTCCGGGATAGATAAGGCTGCTGTGCGATGGGTGTCGCTGCAGCCAGGTCTTCTGCGGAGCCCGTGCCGCCCTTGATGGGTATAGCAAAAAGCCCGAGCGAAAACGGTATCAGCGGCAGGCGAAATCGACCCGCGGCCGGTACCCGCCATCGGTAGTGGGTGACGGAGGCAGAAAAGCGAGCGAACGAATGTCCCCGCAGAAGCAGAAAGGCCCGTCATTTCTTTACGTGGCTCGTGTGTGCCAAAATCACGAAAACGCGGTAGAGGTGACCGGGAGCCCACTCAAGGCAGCATGTTCAGTGCGGGGCACGAGCCCCACCTAAGACAGGTGCTTTCGGCGAGGGGTTTCGAATCCACCAAAAGCCGTGCTTTCGGTGTGGGGCACGAGCCCACCCAAGAGAGTTCCTTCGTCGAGGGGCGCGAGTCCACCCAAACCGACCCCTGGGATCGGCGAGGACGGAGCGCGAAGCCCGCAGGTCCGTAGGAGGTACATGCTGTTATCTCCAACGGGGTTGGGGCTTGTCAACCCACGGGGTTGAAGTTTGTCAAGCCACTGCGGTCGTACTCCGTAGCAGGCGCTGGAAAACGGGCCAGCAAAATCGGCGATGCCGTTGGCGCTGCCTTTGCGGTACTCGAAAGTGCAAACGAACGCAGTGACGAACTCAAGCTACCGCTGGCCTCGTTGCCTTGAGGGTCCCCACTTTGCCAATGCTCTCCTGTGTCTTGTGACCGGAGGATATGCGGAACTTTTTTTCCCACAGTACCCTCGGAGGCGTTTGGGAGCCCAAACATGCTGCCGGTCCCCAAATCTAGCGGAAGTCCAGTGCCTCTCCGAGTCGAGCGTTGCTCGACTGAGATACACGCGATCTTCATCGTGAACAAAACGTCGTCCAGCGTCACAGTACCCTCGACGAAACAGGGGCCGTATTCTGACAGCGCAAGGTCAGGACCGACGCCAGAAACTATCTCCAAAGCTCCACGGCTTTTAATTGGGCCAACGCGCCCGAGAGATATGTCGAAAGCGCCGAAGGGGAAGCTTGCGAGCACTGGCCGATGTTGTCGGCCCGGCCGCGGCGCAGACGAGATCTCTCGGTTCTTGCATTCGCAGTACAGTGCGGAACTGACTAGGGAAGGCCGGGTGCGCCGACCCGGTCTCATTGTCGCAAATACTTCGCGAACGGGCAGAAAAGTGCCGTCACCGAGCTAGTTTTCCCTCTCTCCTGGCATGGATTGTTGGCCCTGGGACCATTCGCCCGGAGACAAATGCGCCACAATGGGTCCAGAGCTGGATTCAGCCAGAAGCTTGTTTGTCAGAGCTTACAATGTTGATTTCTTTTATCTGGATTCTGCGTGGGAATTAACGTAGGTGCCAGATAACGCGGCTTTTCGCTTCTACCTGTCCCCAACACCGGAGTCAAAGTTGCGCACGCCTCGAGCGATTGCGTTGTGTGTGCGCCAGCTGGGAGTAAGCGACGACATGATGAGCCCCACTGCTCGATGGTCTTCGAAAAGCAGGTCTTTTCGGCCATCATGTACTTCTCCGCGCAAGAATATGGCACGATCGTCCACGGCAAACGACGAAGGGGACCACGGTGAAATAGGATAGAGGCTGCCAGAATACACCACTCTGTTTGTGGAGTATTCGGGAGAAGCCAGAAGCCGTGCTGGAATTTGGGCCAGCATGTCGCCGTCCGGAAACACCAGGCCTCGTGAGCACGACGCGAATCCGAACCCGTGGTTTCTCGCCTCGAGTCCTTCTTCACTGGTTGGCGTGAAATACGCGATAATCCGAGAAGACTGCGCCTGAAAAACGGCTAAAACCGACGGTGCCAACCCGTCGATAGCCTCGTTGGACATTTGTGGGTTTGCAATGTCCCCCTCTGACGAACACCAGCCTTCGGCTCTTTGGGCCTGTAGTGTCCCATTGCGGGAGCACCGGGCTTCGGGAGCAAAACGCAAGTTCGAACCCGGGGTTTCCCGCCTCGGGTTCTCCTCACTCGCTGGTGGAAGCTCGTAAGAAGCCACCCTCGCTGCACCCGAAAAAGAGCCCAACACCGTCGGTGCCAACCCGTCGGTAGCCTTGTCGGACATTTGGTTCTGCAACGTCCCCCTGTGGGAACACCAGTCCTCGGCTCTTTGGGCCTGTAGTGTCCCCATCAGGAACACCAGGCCTCGAGAGCACGACGCGAGTCCGAACCCATGATTTCTCGCGTTGTGGCCATCTTCGCTCTTTATAGTATAATCGCAAGAAGACTGCTCTAACTGCGCCCGAAGGGGCAGGGGCTTTGAGCTATTTTTTCTTGACCACAGGCGCGATTTTTCCGCAAATTTTCCGGGAATAGCATCCAGCTGATCAGGCTGAAGGCCGTGGCGTCATCACTGGCTCGTGGCACAGTGTCGGATTCTTTTCCTGTGCCACTGGGGCAGACGTAGCCTGAAACAGGTGATTTAGCGTGTTAAACGACGAAGCAGGGTCCGTAGACCTTGTGGGCGTCTGGAGCGGGGCTCGGGCCAGTGGCAATAATGTTTTCCCCCGGGGAGGCTCTGTTCCGTTATGCTTCTTGGAGAAGGGACACGAGGTAGCAAATCTTGCCGACCTCCTCCTTGATGAAAAAAATGACAGAGCACCATCTGTTATCGCGAGCAAACACAGGATCGAGCCTCGCAAAAGATCTCGGTGTTTAGTGTTGGCCTTCCAAAACCTCAAACTCGACCGCCACCTTGTGGTCAGAAAACGCGTTTGAGGGTGTACCGCCCCACACCTCAAACATACCTCCACCGCCTGGTCAGGGAGAGGGGGGGATGAACACGTTCGCGTAACATAGGCGACGCGCTGTCACCGCCGCTATATTTTTACGCGATGCGTGCCTGGGTATGAAGCACGCGAAGCGCAGGCTTCCGTGCCATGGTTGATGGGTGCGGCGTTTGGATGGCGTACCCCCGTTGCCGAGTTCATGCCGCGTTTGAGGTAAACGGCGCTGGAAGCGCGATTTCCGTCGCCGAATTCACACCATGACCGAGGGTAACGTCGCTGGAAGCGCGCGTTCTCGCCGTCAAAAAAAAACAAACTACCTGGCTGGACGAAACCACGCTCAAAGCGCGAGTTCCCGCCGCCGATACTACGACGTGAGAATCGTCCCGCACACGGCGAGGGAGCCCGTGGGCGCTTGACAGAGGCAACCTGTGCTGCGTTACAGGACAGGCTAGCGACAGAACACGAGCATCTTCTGAAACCAAAAGAGGTGCCCCGATAAGTTGTCGACGGTGCCGTACCGCTGTCGAGCTGTCGATGGCCGGTACGAAATGTGCCAGGCTGGCGCGCGTGCAAATTTCCGCCCGGGTTATGAGCGACTCCAAAGCGCGTACGAGGAGTAGAATCGTAGCCGTACGCAGAAGGAAGGGGGCAGCATCACCCACACTCGGACTCGTACGTGTGATCTAGTGTCTGAGAGCAAGAGAGTTGATCTATAAATTTACGAGATTTCAACAGCAGGAGTAATCAAACAGTAGAACAGCGTAGATATCCGTCACAAAGGATTTCTATCCCTCAGCTCTAATTTATTTCCAATCTCCCTAACTGTTGCGGGGAGTATAGTTCAATCCATCATATCGTTTATTTTTGTGCTACTGTTGTACCCAACAGCAGCTGCCGCTTAACAGCAGCAAGCAGCCGAAAAAGGCATTGCGGCCGTCAAGCCATCACTGCCCCCATCACCACGTGGTGGTCCACCATCATCCCCCATGGTCGGTACGGCGACCAATCCCGTCTTAAGAGCGGATTACGTGCGGGCAGTGCCGTGTAGTATCTATCTTGGTATGTGCCTGTTCGTGTCCATGCGCTGCGTCATACCGGCGACCGCCGCCGCCGTCGTCTTCTTCTAAAAAAGAAAGCTGGCATGGTCTGTCCTCCGAAACAAAATATTTAAACCCAAAGAGCATCGATCCCATCGGGGTTCTGAGATTTATCAAGATTAACCCTGGACTGACCACCTATCACCGAGGCAGGCAGATGCGTGACGTGAAACCATACACCTCTGTCGTTTGTTGTTGTTGTTGTTGTTGCTGTTGTTGTTGTTGTTGTTGTTGCTGTTGTCGTTGTTGTTGTTCTTTTATTATCTCGCATTGTTAAGTCCGTGGTCGCAGGACAGGTTGCAGTCACTCTGGAGCTGAGAAGAATACCCCAGCGAGAAAACACAAACAAGCGAAAAGTGGTGAACGCATATAGCACAGCTGACGCAATTCATGCCTCCACCAGAAACATAAAAAAGTGAAATCGGGAGTCAGCAGGTCTATGCTGGTGCATACGTCTCACTACCCGTGCCTGGAAAAAACCCACTATACCGCTTGCCACCGAAGAAAGACTGCACGTATATATGGCACATGGTACTTATCACTAGGTATTTGCACCAAAGGCGCAAGTCAATTGAAAACAAAACAAAGAAAAGAGCATATGATAATTTATAAAGGAAAAAAAGAAAATTAGGGTAAGGTGGCCGCCCGCCGTAGGCGGCGGGACGGCCACCCGGACATACGCCCGAAGAAGGTCAATCAATGAATTGAGGATGAGAAGTGCGGGAAATAGAGAGGAGGATGCAGGTTATGTCTATCAAAGGAGGAAGTGGCATCGATGATACATCCCCGCGACTTTGGGCATGACTGAATTGAAACGCGGTGGCCGTATCAGGGGCGATGAATGTGTAATCAGTATAATTTTAGATGAAATATCAATGGAAAGTACGCAGGATGGGCAGGCGGATGAATGACTCGGAAAGAGACATCGGTGACGCCGCACTGTTGTTTATGTAACGGAGTAAGTGTAATAGCTCCGTGATGAAAATTAATGGTGAAGAGAGCAAGATGACGGTGAACCGGTGAAGAAGAAAGCGACGAAGATGATACGGTGATTAATTCGAACGCATAATCGAAATCGTGAATGAAAGAATCGGAAAAGCCCGAAGATGGAAGGGCAAAAGCAGCAAATCTCGATTGCTATGCTACAGCGAAAGAAAGCGAAAAAAACATGAAAAAGGTCGACCTGGAAATAATTACGTAGTGTACACGAAACGTGTGATAGCTTACGAACTCGTTGTAAGTGAAACGACTGAGACGCTGATAGCAGATGACAAACTTCAGGTGAAAATGAGCCGGAAGAAAGTTGATGGCTAAAGAAGACGATCATCTACGGTATGTATATTATATATATAAAAATTAAAATACACTCCAGCTGTGAGATCGAAGATTTCGTCGAAACTCATCTTTGCAAGCTGTGTGTGATACTCCGATCGCGCGCATTACGGGTGTGTGTCCTCATTAAGGATATAGGTCGGCGACTCCCCTTACAGCTACAGTGTAGCTATCAGGGTCAACAGGATGATTTTAGTCAGTCTGTGCGCGGAAACTATAAAACCCGTTTCTGAGGGGGACAAAATCTGACAGCTGTGAAGGGAAAGGGGGGGGCCTGGTTTTGATCAAAAGCGAGCGGGTTTGGAGGGGGGCGGGGGGGGGGGGGGGGGGGGGGAAGGGGCATTTGTGCATGTAAGTTATAAATCCTTTCGAGGGGATAAATCTGACGGTTTTGGCACCAGTATATTATTATTGGTTGTATATATATTACTCTGGCAGATTTCGACATTTGGTGGGACGTTTGAAGTAGAGGAAGCGGGGGAAAAAAGAGGGGGGCGGGGGGGGGGCAACATAGTTAGAGCTACGGCGTGGATGGCTAAAGAGACAATGAGGTGATATCAGCTGCATGGTACTTAGTGTTTATTCCTCTGGCAGATTTTGACTTCAGATGTGTGATGATTCTTTGGTTTGAGGGGACAGGGACTTGATCAGCAAATTTTTTCGTCACGGCCTCAGTATAAGATTTGTCGGAACTGGATTTTTTCGGTCAAATCGCTTCGTTTGAGCGCCGTTTTCGGGGGGCGGCTCCAACGCCCCTCGCCCTGCCATATCCGTTCTGCACCTCGACGTGAACGCAGATAGACGCTGAGCGAGAGAAGCGACAAGTGCGCAAAAATTTCTAGTTTGAACGGTAATCTCCAGTATTCTTCGGATCTTGGTCTATGGGGAGGTTAATAATAAAAAACTTGGCGAAAATTCTTTTCCAAATTTAGGCGTCATAATTTCTCCCAAAAAAATATTAGTTTTACTGGAAAAAAGTCCCCATGGTACCACGGTAGGTATGATAATAGTGCATTTGTATATTGAGTTTCGGTGACACGTGCGTACATAGATAGATGAGGCAAGCGCACGCATGACGAAAACGAGCAGGTAGTGATTACAATTACTACGTACGCCAGAAAAAGCCACACATCAGCATTATCACGAGTGGCTTGCGTCCCCGGCCTCGAGGGTGGTATTAACCTAGTTCGGGCACATCGACATAGTTTGTGATCGTGCAAGTGATACAGGTGCCAGTAAGAGCACACACACTGGTGATGCTATACTACACACAGGCTTTTTATCTATAGAGGAAGGTGTGCAAAACAGGGAATACATTTTCCACATTAAAAACTAGGGGAAAAGTCGTTTGTGATATTTAAGCTGCGGCACGCGAAGGTCGTACGTAGTGGTAGACGGTATCCACAGAAGAAACCAGTCAGTGGGATGCATTCGTCCCGGTATCGCATCGACGGGTGGTTCTCTTTCCCGAGAAGTTTCTTGGGAGAAGTATGAGTGGTTTGGAAGACGTGCTTTGTTGTTGTTGCTGTGGCGGCTGACTCTGTTGCTGAAGCGGTCGAGTTGGTACTCAAATGAAAACAATGACGGGCTATCAATACAATAGTACGCAGCTTGCAATAAATGAGTATCGACCCTAACTTCGTCGAACTCACAGCTGACGGTGTCGTTAAAGAATTTATAAATAATTCCATGTTGCCTCTTACTCGACGTGCTCCTTGATATTCTCTATCTAGTGAGATATATTTAATATACAGAGCCGGTCGCCCCGGTGGTCTAGTGACTGATTCTACCATAGCCCCCCCCAAAACCGGCGGTTTTCTTTAACGAACGTTTCATGGCTGCTCGACACGAGGAAGGATGCTATGAAAAGAGTATCTGCATATATTATCTTGTTTGCGGAGGACTATCGAACGATGACGTCCGCGTGGTAAGGGGGGCCGTATTTCAGGAGATACGGCCAGGCGCTGGTTTCAAAACCGGCGATTTCGTTAAAGAAAAGTTGGGGGGGCTACCGTAGAACCACACTAGTGGTTACCTTTGAATACTACTACTAATAGCGTTGGCCCTTGAAATCGAATCCGACCGTTGTTTGTGAGAGCTTTGACTTTTCTGTTCGCAGAACGCAGAAAAATAATCAACTAACAGCTGCTGAGAACGCCTAGCAGCAGCGTGGGTAGGTACAATTCGACGCGAATCGATGAGGGAAGAAAATGCTGGATTCTTGCGATAAAAACTTCGGCGTGTACCGTAGTGGGGAGGGGGCAGGAAGGCCCGCTATGTGACCCTGGATCTGAGTTATACTACTAGGAGGGAGGGCGAGAGTAGTGCAAGGATAATAAATGGGATGAAAAAAAAAACTGATACAATATGAGAACAGCTTTTCAGACAAGCTACACCAACCAGTAATTACAGCAGAGTACAGTCGTTGTATTCCCATTCAGTTCACCCTGTGACAAGCCGAAGCAGGCGCTCGTTGCTCTTGTCTGTTGTGGGCAATGTGTGGCTGTTAGTATACCGGAACATGGCGATTTGATCGCTTTTCTTATGTCACGAGTGGCTTTATCTTTCACGCTCTGTGTACCAACTGCTGTATAGATCCATCCTTAGGTTAAGCGTTTTGTAAGAATTGCGGTCGCATGGCGAATCTTTGCCCTACTACGCGAGTAGTATGCACGGAAACACGCAAAAAGATCAGCGAGCTTAAACAAGTTTGTACCATAAGCGAATGAAATCGAATTATGTGTCGCATAAGCGACAAAGAGGTCATTATGTGCGGGCGAGTATTCCATGATTATTGACCATTCACTACACGAGTCAAATGTACGCACTCTTTTGACCTCATTTTAGGCCTATTTCCATGGATATTTTGCTCAACTTGGGCCAGTCTTAATTCCACTTGTTGTGATTATTATTATCATTTCATTTTTCGTTGAACACCCCATTTTTGCTTGAAAATGTGCTTATAACCGGCCCGCCCTAAATCCTGGATACAAGTCGCTCTAACTCGTCCATTTATGTTGCGCTTGGTGCTGTGTTGTTCTTGACAAGTGTTTCTCGTCCCCATTTTGAGCGTGCTAGCTCTGCGCGCCAACCTCATACAATCACACAATCGCTTTTTTTGTGCGACCTGACATGCAAATAATAAACTGGTCGAATTGCGCTCGCATTGCAAATGTTTGCCGTGTGCGAGAAGTATGCGACAAAAACGAGTCGGTCGAAATAACTGTGAACTTATTATTGTGGGTCAAACCCTACCAGCCGATCACGAATAACCAATGGGGTCGGGGTTGACACGCCGTGCGGGGAGGTATCGACCCGGGAGGTCATCGCTATAGTTCCCGCGTTGTTCGAGCTGTTGAGGTTCGGAGGATTCGTCAACGGGGCATGCATCCCTATCTCCCCCGTGTGCGACGGAACTAGGTGAGCCTCTATCGTCCTCCCAGGCTCCTAGGGTGGGGCGGCGCTGTGGAGCCCCAACCAATCAGCGATTTTTTAATCAACGGAGTTGAGGTTTCCACATCATGAGGGGCGGTGACGACCTGAGAGAACTCGGCTTTATTCCCCAGTTTGTCGAACTTTTAGATATTCATTATAATCTCTGGACTGAGGATTGGACCCTATCGTCCCCGGGTGGAGCTGCCTTTTTTTAAAATATACGACCCTCAGCCAATCAGAGATCGGCCGGTTGGTGAGGTTGTGAATTTTCACACTGTGCTGGGAGATATCCATCCTGGTGATATCCGTGTTCGTTTCGCGGGTTGTCGGAGTTAGTTGTATAAGTGTGGATGGATTCAGATCTTGGGATGGGACCCCCCCCCCACCCCCCCCGCTCCCCTGATGACGGAAACTTGATGTACGATCCCAGGCCAATGAACGACCACCAATCAGACATAAAGGACATACAACGTATATACTATGTTTTTATGTTTTCGTCTAAAACTCGAGCTTGAAATTATTTGCTGCCAAGTTCTTCGTTCGGTGTGCTATCGCGTACTACTAAAAATACTCTAGTCTATCTATCTGATAAGAGCGATCTGCAGCAGCAAGTAGAAGCATTATAATAGCCTTCGAGGAACCGAATGGCGAAGGCAATGACGCCGTGTTTCACGCCTAGAATACCGTCAGCAAGTTGCTGAACGATCAGACTATACGCACACAAAAACAGGCGGTCTGCGGACCTCGGATCTACGTAACTACTATCATTCATGGTGTTGCAGAAGCAGTGTGGCTCAGTGCGCGCCTCTCGGTGGCTACGTAGAGAACATGCACGCAGCATACATGGCCATCCCCTTGCTGGCCCTTGATGCTTGATTTAGCCCTTGGATACCAAGAGATGCACTAGAAACGTCTTTTCGAGGCCAGACTAGTCTATATAATGGAAGGTCAGTTGCGTGTGGACTGGGATTGATCCGATCGAAATGTGATGAAGCTCGGAGTCTAATTCACATAAGAAACGTCAGAAGTACTATATAGTCCATATCGATCTCTTGGCATACTTTACATTCTACAAGCGTAGACTAGGTGTTGTGTGGTAATGGTTTAAAGTGCTGCCCTGCCCTGCCCGGAGCATGGGTGCCGGTGAATGCCGACATCCATGCGGAGCCCTTGTTACATCTATTTTCGATATTGGCATTATCTCTCTCTCCCTATATGTCACTCATCAGATCCGGGGTCGCTAGGTAGGCTCTTCTCCCCTCTCCCCACTAGGGTTGGCATGTTTATTCTTATTACGTCGCGAGAAGAATTCAGAACCTTCTTCCCTCTCGTCGACTCACCCCGCTGAATTGTGTACCAAAGAGTATCAACAACTTTTTTGTTTTTGTTTTTTTTGCAACCCATTGTATTGTTGTTGTTGTTGTTGTTGTTGTTGTTGTTGTTGTTGTTGTTGTTGTTGTTGTTGTTGTTGTTGTTGTTGTTGTTGTTGTGTTGTTGTTGTTGTGTTGTTGTTGTTGTTGTGTTGTTGTTGTTGTTGTTGTTGTTGTTGTCGTTGTTGTTGTCGTTGTTGTTGTTGTTGTTGTTGTTGTTGTTGTTGTTGTTGTTGTTGTTGTTGTTGTGTTGTTTGTTGTTGTTGTTGTTGTTGTTGTTGTTGTTGTTGTTGTTGTTGTTGTTTTGTTCTGACATTAATCTCACATTAACTTGCACAATCAAGTCCCACATGGTATCCTCGCTCTACTCTCGCCCTCCCTCTCGCCCTCCTTCTCAGTAGCAACTCATATCCATTCGGGGTCACATAGCGGCCCCTCTTCCCCCCTTCCCACTACGTGGTACGTGCCCTCATTTTTATCACGATAAAAATTGTGCATTGTCTTCAGTCGTTGACTCGAGTCGAATTTTTGAACCCACCCACCTTTGTAAGGTTCATGGGTGAGGACACAGAGTGCCCCCTGCAGGTCTGTCAATTAAGCAGGTCCTCGGAGAGCAATCACTTTCTTTGCCTTCGTAGAGACGGTGCTTTATTCAATTCCACCAGAGCCCCGGATGGCTTCTGAGATCGGAGGCACGTGCCTCCAATCTATTTCCTAACATTCTCGAATAAAAAACGCCAGCAGTATCATACGTAGCCTATCCCAATGATCTCAAGTTCGGATGATTACAGGTATTTCGAGGTCGTATCTTAACACTAGCCCACCCTGATGAGTCGCGTATGCAGAAATATTGGATATTCGGGGAAACTCCGGTCCTACGAACTAGACCATGAGTCGAAGATGCGGCTCCTCAAAACCCACTCCCACACTTCTAACGGTCTGGCTATGGAGCCAGGAACGCGCGAAGAAAAGCAGTTGAGAGAAACGCAGACCCTACAAAAAGGCAAACGTCATCCATCAAAAACCTGCCACGTGCGGCCGGTATGGCGGGGGGGGGGAGAAAAGGCTCTAGAACCTGCCGCATACCGCCGGTGTGGCGGGGGGGGGCAGGAAAGGCTCTACGGCAAAATAAGCATAAAAACGTACTATGGCAAGGCGAGCCGTCGTCGATATGGAGGGGAACACAGGCGCTAACTCAAGGGAGAAGTCATGCTAAAAAGCTCCCGCGGGCCATCGGCATGGCGGGGGGTTAGACGAGGAAACGACAAATCCCTTGGGATAGAAGGTGGCAACACTTACAGCCCCGCGAGGGGGGGATGCGTTTCGTCGAAAAACGAAAGTATAGAACAAATACAACACATAAAAGATAGAATATGACACACAGACCCGAAACAGCCCTGTACCACGTTACGCGCGAAAAGGGTACCCTGGTCGCTCCCCGGCTCTGGGCTGAGGAGGGCGTCGACAGGGCGAAATTGAACAACGACAAAAAAGCAACAGTCCTACGCCTCAGGTAGCGGCGTTTTACCCGAACCATGGTCCAGCACTGAGCAGCGGGTTCGGCAGGACAAAACGGAAAGCAAAAAGTGGAAAGAACCGCTCCAAAACCTGACCAAGACTCTCACGACACTACGGATAACCTGAAGACAAAGAGTCAAACCTCATGACCTCAAAAATATGAAGAACTATCGAGGAGCGGTGGCGGCTTGAAAGTCAAATGACCACGGCCGCGCCTGGAGCTTTGTCTACGTTACGTTGGATTCCCCGAGGAAACGCACTGATGTGAACTTGCAGGCACCAAGAGCCTCGTACGGCACCCGTCGAAGTAGTATAGAGCGCCGGCGGAAGAGAAATTTAATCGGTCACGGGTCGTTAAGAAAACGGACCAGGTATACCTTGTCCTCGATAGTGCTCGCGCTGATTTTTCCAAGCCACCATAACCCATGGTCTCTCTCGTACCAAAAGTAGGCTCCCGTAAGAAGCACTGTGTCGTGGTAGCGACGAGGCCAATCGGCGTGTGGAACACAGGCGTAGCCCGACGCTAGGAAACGTTCCCCGTTGTTGCGGGAGAGCTCGCGCTGTGCCGCCCCGATCCGCACTCAGCGGTAGAGGAGGTTGGTTTGGCGGTGCTGGTCCGGGGTTCCGGCCCAATGACGCAAGATGTGGAAGCGGGACAGGTGGAGGTCCATTTCCCGCTCCCAGGAGGGTTCGGAGAGTCCCGCCCAATGCGTCTTGTATAACACCGCGATGACGCCACCTCACTGCCGTACGGAGTAATGACCGGTGATCTGCTCCACCTCCAACCGTTGGAGGGGAGTTGAAACGTCGTCTTGAGTGACGTGGTACGGTGGGGAACTTCTTGGAAAAATTGTTGAGCATGTACTGCGTCAGCCCCGCCGGTAGGTATTTGGGCATATCCCCGCTGTCGTGGGGGTTGGCGCAGGGATTGCAGCGCTCGATGGCCACACGCCGACGAGCGTCCGAACCGGGCAGGTCGGAAGGGAGATCCGAATAGAGAAGGTTGCCCCCGAGCGGCGAACCGTCCGGGGTCTCGGCCGCGGAGCAGAGACCGACTGCCAGGATCTTGTACGGGCCCGTCCAGTTAAGCGCGAGTTTGGCCTTGAGTACCTTGGCATCGGTGTTCGCCTTCACACCCTGGCGGATGGTAGAGGCAGAATTGCACACCCATGCTAAACCACCCGTAGCGAAGTTAGGTGGAGGATGCAGCGCGTCGGCGAGGGCGGAGTTTCTGCGGTAAACATGAGAAACGGTGAGCGTGCGTGGTGTCGCCTTTGCCGGCCGGTGGCCAACTCGCAATAAACCAGATGGTGGCGAGCTAGACCCTGGTGTCCCACGATGCCAGTGCGGTCGAAGATCGTCAGGGGGAGCCGTGGGAGTCTGTCCATGCGGATCGTGTTGGGTGCCAGACCCGTCGCCGCGCTGACTAAATTGTTGTAAGTGTCCTGGGGCAGATGCAGTCCCAATCGTCTTGTCGCTCGTTGACGACCATAGCCAGCATTTTGGACATAGCGTGGTTTTACCCGCTCAACGCCTCCGTTACAGTTGGGATGATAGGAACTTGTAGCAAGCTTGTGCACACCCGACAGCTGATATACAGCTTGTGAAAGCTTGGAGCAGAACTGCAGTCTGTTGTCCGAGAGTATGGTGCGCGGGCACCCCCCAAGCGGATGTATTGGTTCACCAGGATATTGGCTGTACCCTCCGCGGTGAACTCAGCGGCGATGACGGGGAACATGTCGGCCCGACTATTGAAGCGATCGATGAACAGCAGGATGTAGATGTTGCCTCGTGGTGTAACCGGAAGGGGCCGCAGTAGTCAACACTGATGGCGACACCTTGATCTTCGGGTAGAGGCATTGAGATGATGGACCAGCAGACAGTCAGCCGTGGGGTTTTCCGAGCTTGGCATTTCAAGCAGTGGCGAAGCCACCACAGGGTACACACGTTCATGCCAATCCACCAATAAACCCGCTCCAGCATGCGCAACGTGCGCGTGATGCCAAGGTGACAAGAGGCCGTCGAGTGGCAAGCTTGCATGACCCAAGGGCCCATGAGCAGGGGAACGTAGATGCGAACTGGCTCGTCGTTTAGCAAGCAAGCAGCTCGCCCCGCAGAGTTGGGTTTGCCATACCTTGTTTACGGCAGTGTCGGGTTACGGACGAGTAGGACGATGTCGTCGTCGGTTGTATGCAGTCGACCCTCATCTGCCAGCTCCTTGATGTCCGAGAGGGATAGACGCTTGTAGGAGGCGTACCACGCTAAACATCGGTCGGCAGGACCGATGGCCGGCCGATAGAGACGTAACGCACCATGGTGTGGCACGTCGGCTCAGCGTGCTTCTCTCGCTTCCAATCGGCGTGTGAATAACGCGCGACGGAATCAGCGAACCGCAATTTAGCAGCGTCGCTGAGGGCGTCCGACCTTGCATGTGCAGTCGACGTTTCACCAGGAGAAGGCGTGAGCCGCCAGAGAGGAGTTCCCATATAGGCTCTGCGTGGTCGCGGTCGGACGGTTGTGTCCTCGTGCGGACCGGCGAGTCGGCAAGAGCAGGGGCCGCGGCCGTGGGACTTGTGGCGGGGTTGTACCTCGTCTGGAAGATGGCCGAGGAGCCCCGCCGGGCCCGAACCCATAATCTACAGCGGAGGTGCATTACCCGTTGCTGTCGCTGTTCGTCGGTGCGTCGTCGACGACGGAAGAGGTGGGAGTGCCAAAAAAAAGCGGAGACGGACAAAGTTAACCGGTGGTCGCGGCGGGGGCCGTCTCCTGTGTACACCTCCGGGATAGATAAGGCTGCTGTGCGATGGGTGTCGCTGCAGCCAGGTCTTCTGCGGAGCCCGTGCCGCCCTTGATGGGTATAGCAAAAGCCGAAGCGAAAAACGGTATCAGCGGCAGGCGAAATCGACCCGCGGCCGGTACCGCCATCGGTAGTGGTGACGGAGGCAGAAAAGCGAGCGACGAATGTCCCCGCAGAAGCAGAAAGGCCGTCATTTCTTATACGTGGCTCGTGTGTGCCAAAATCACGAAACGCGGTAGAGGTGACCGGGAGCCCACTCAAGGCAGCATGTTCAGTGCGGGGCACGAGCCCACCTAAGACAGTGCTTTCGGCGAGGGGTTCGAATCCACCAAAAGCCGTGCTTTCGGTGTGGGGCACGAGCCCACCCAAGAGAGTTCTTCGTCGAGGGGCGCGAGTCCACCCAAACCGACCCCTGGGATCGGCGAGGACGGAGCGCGAAGCCCGCAGGTCCGTAGGAGGTACATGCTGTTATCTCCAACGGGGTTGGGGCTTGTCAACCCCACGGGGTTGAAGTTTGTCAAGCCACTGCGGTCGTACTCCGTAGCAGGCGCTGGAAAACGGGCCAGCAAAATCGGCGATGCCGTTGGCGCTGCCTTTGCGGTACTCGAAAGTGCAAACGAACGCAGTGACGAACTCAAGCTACCGCTGGCCCTCGTGCCTTGAGGGTCCCCACTTTGCCAATGCTCTCCTGTGTCTTGTGACCGGAGGATATGCGGAACTTTTTTTCCCACAGTACCCTCGGAGGCGTTTGGGAGCCCAAACATGCTGCCGGTCCCCAAATCTAGCGGAGTCCAGTGCCTCTCCGAGGTCGAGCGTTGCTCGACTGAGATACACGCGATCTTCATCGTGAACAAAACGTCGTCCAGCGTCACAGTACCCTCGACGAAACAGGGGCCGTATTCTGACAGCGCAAGGTCAGGACCGACGCCAGAAACTATCTCCAAAGCTCCACGGCTTTTAATTGGCCAACGCGCCCGAGAGATATGTCGGAAGCGCCGAAGGGAAGCTTTGCGAGCACTGGCCGATGTTGTCGGCCCGGCCGCGGCGCAGACGAGATCTCTCGGTTCTTTGCATTCGCAGTACAGGTGCGGAACTGACTAGGGAAGGCCGGGTGCGCCGACCCGGTCTCATTGTCGCAAATACTTCGCGAACGGCAGAAAGTGCCTCACCGAGCTAGTTTTCCCTCTCTCCTGGCATGGATTGTTGGCCCTGGGACCATTCGCCCGGAGGACAAATGCGCCACAATGGGTCCAGAGCTGGATTCAGCCAGAAGCTTGTTGTCAGAGCTTACAATGTTATTTCTTTTATCTGGATTCTGCGTGGAATTAACGTAGGTGCCAGATAACGCGGCTTTTCGCTTTTACCTGTCCCCAACACCGGAGTCAAAGTTGCGCACGCCTCGAGCGATGCGTTTGTGTGCGCCAGCTGGGAGTAAGCGACGACATGATGAGCCCCACTGCTCGATGGTCTTCGAAAAGCCTGGTCTTTTCGGCATCATGTACTTCTCCGCGCAAGAATATGGCACGTCGTCCACGGCAAACGACGAAGGGGACCACGGTGGAAATAGGATAGAGGCTGCCAGAATAACACCACTCTGTTTGTGGAGTATTCGGGAGAAGCCAAAAGCCGTGCTGGAATTTGGGCCAGCATGTCGCCGTCCGGAAACACCAGGCCTCGGGAGCACGACGCGAATCCGAACCCGTGGTTTCTCGCCTCGAGTCCTTCTTCACTGGTTGGCGGAAATACGCGATAATCCGAGAAGACTGCGCCTGGAAAAACGGCCTAAAAACCGACGGTGCCAACCCGTCGATAGCCTCGTTGGACATTTGTGGGTTTGCAATGTCCCCCTCTGAGAACACCAGCCTTCGGCTCTTTGGGCCTGTAGTGTCCCATTGCGGGAGCACCGGGCTTCGGGAGCAAAACGCAAGTTCGAACCCGGGGTTTCCCGCCTCGGGTTCTCCTCACTCGCTGGTGGAAGCTCGTAAGAAGCCACCCTCGCTGCACCCGAAAAAGAGCCCAACACCGTCGGTGCCAACCCGTCGGTAGCCTTGTCGGACATTTGGTTCTGCAACGTCCCCCTGTGGGAACACCAGTCCTCGGCTCTTTGGGCCTGTAGTGTCCCCATCAGGAACACCAGGCCTCGAGAGCACGACGCGAGTCCGAACCCATGATTTCTCGCGTTGTGGCATCTTCGCTCTTTATAGTATAATCGCAAGAAGACTGCTCTAACTGCGCCCGAAGGGGCAGGGGCTTTGAGCTATTTTTTCTTGACCACAGGCGCGATTTTTCCGCAAATTTCCGGGAATAGCATCCAGCTGATCAGGCTGAAGGCCGTGGCGTCATCACTGGCTCGTGGCACAGTGTCGGATTCTTTTCCTGTGCCACTGGGGCAGACGTAGCCTGAAACAGGTGATTAGCGTGTTAAACGACGAAGCAGGGTCCGTAGACCTTGTGGGCGTCTGGAGCGGGGCTCGGGCCCGTGGCAATAATGTTTTCCCCGGGGAGGCTCTGTTCCGTTATGCTTCTTGGAGAAGGGACACGAGGTAGCAAATCTTGCCGACTCCTCCTTGATGAAAAAAAATGACAGAGCACCATCTGTTATCGCGAGCAAACACAGGATCGAGCCTCGCAAAAGATCTCGGTGTTTAGTGTTGGCCTTCCAAAACCTCAAACTCGACCGCCACCTTGTGGTCAGAAAACGCGTTTGAGGGTGTACCGCCCCACACCTCAAACATACCCTCCACCGCCTGGTCAGGGAAGAGGGGGGGATGAACACGTTCGCGTAACATAGGGCGACCGCTGTCACCGCCGCTATATTTTTACGCGATGCGTGCCTGGGTATGAAGCACGCGAAGCGCAGGCTTCCGTGCCATGGTTGATGGGTGCGGCGTTTGGATGGCGTACCCCCGTTGCCGAGTTCATGCCGCGTTTGAGGTAAACGGCGCTGGAAGCGCGATTTTCCGTCGCCGAATTCACACCATGACCGAGGTAACGTCGCTGGAAGCGCGCGTTCTCGCCGTCAAAAAAAAACAAACTACCTGGCTGGACGAAACCACGCTCAAAGCGCGAGTTCACCGCCGCCGATACTACGACGTGAGAATCGTCCGCACACGGCGAGGGAGCCCGTGGGCGCTTGACAGAGGGCAACCTGTGCTGCGTTACAGGACAGGCTAGCGACAGAACACGAGCATCTTCTGAACCAAAAGAGGTGGCCCCCGATAAGTTGTCGACGGTGCCGTACCGCCGTCGAGCTGTCGATGGCCGGTACGAAATGTGCCAGGCTGGCGGCGCGTGCAAATTTCCGCCCGGGTTATGAGCGACTCCAAAGCGCGTACGAGGAGTAGAATCGTAGCCGTACGCAGAAGGAAGGGGGCAGCATCACCCACACTCGGACTCGTACGTGTGATCTAGTGTCTGAGAGCAAGAGAGTTGATCTATAAATTTACGAGATTTCAACAGCAGGAGTAATCAAACAGTAGAACAGCGTAGATATCCGTCACAAAGGATTTCTATCCCTCAGCTCTAATTTATTTCCAATCTCCCTAACTGTTGCGGGGAGTATAGTTCAATCCATCATATCGTTTATTTTTGTGCTACTGTTGTACCCAACAGCAGCTGCCGCTTAACAGCAGCAAGCAGCCGAAAAAGGCATTGCGGCCGTCAAGCCATCACTGCCCCCATCACCACGTGGTGGTCCACCATCATCCCCATGGTCGGTACGGCGACCAATCCCGTCTTAAGAGCGGATTACGTGCGGGCAGTGCCGTGTAGTATCTATCTTGGTATGTGCCTGTTCGTGTCCATGCGCTGCGTCATACCGGCGACCGCCGCCGCCGTCGTCTTCTTCTAAAAAAGAAAGCTGGCATGGTCTGTCTCCGAAACAAAAATATTTAAACCCAAAGAGCATCGATCCCATCGGGGTTCTGAGATTTATCAAGATTAAACCCTGGACTGACCACCTACTCACCGAGGCAGGCAGATGCGTGACGTGAACCATACACCTCTGTCGTTTGTTGTTGTTGTTGTTGTTGCTGTTGTTGTTGTCGTTGTTGTTGTTGTTGTTGTTGTTGTTGTTGCTGTTGTCGTTGTTGTTGTTCTTTTATTATCTCGCATTGTCAAGTCCGTGGTCGCAGGACAGGTTGCAGTCACTCTGGAGCTGAGAAGGAATACCCAGCGAGAAAACACAAACAAGCGAAAAGTGGTGAACGCATATATCACAGCTGACGCAATCATGCCTCCACCAGAAACATAAAAAGTGAAATCGGGAGTCAGCAGGTCTATGCTGGTGCATACGTCTCACTACCCGTGCCTGAAAAAAACCCACTATACCGCTTGCCACCGAAGAAAGACTGCCACGTATATATTGCACATGGTACTTATCACTAGGTATTTGCACAAAGGCGCAAGTCAATTGAAAACAAAACAAAGACAAAGAGCATATGATAATTTATAAAGGAAAAAAAAGAAAATTAGGGTAAGGTGGCCGCCCGCCGTAGGCGGCGGACGGGCCAACCCGGACATACGCCCGAAGAAGGGTCAATCAATGAATTGGGATGAGAAGTGCGGGAAATAGAGAGGAGGGAGCAGGTTATGTCTATCAAAGGAGGAAGTGGCATCGATGATACATCCCCGCGACTTTGGGCATGACTGAATTGAAACGCGGTGGCCGTATCAGGGGCGATGAATGTGTAATCAGTATAATTTTAGATGAAATATCAATGGAAAGTACGCAGGATGGGCAGGCGGATGAATGACTCGGAAAGAGACATCGGTGACGCCGCACTGTTGTTTATGTAACGAGTAAGTGTAATAGCTCCGTGATGAAAATTAATGGTGAAGAGAGCAAGATGACGGTGAACCCGGTGAAGAAGAAAGCGACGAAGATGATACTGTGATTAATTCGAACAGCATAATCGAAATCGTGAATGAAAGAATCGGAAAAGCCCCGAAGATGGAAGGGCAAAAAGCAGCAAATCTCGATTGCTATGCTACAGCGAAAGAAAGCGAAAAAAAACATGAAAAGGTCGACCTGGAAATAATTACGTAGTGTACACGAAACGTGTGATAGCTTACGAACTCGTTGTAAGTGAACCGACTGAGACTCTGATAGCAGATGACAAACTTCAGGTGAAAATGAGCCGGAAGAAAGTTGATGGCTAAAGAAGACGATCATCTACGGTATGTATATTATATATTATAAAAATTAAAATACACTCCAGCTGTGAGATCGAAGATTTCGTCGAAACCTCATCTTTGCAAGCTGTGTGTGATACTCCGATCGCGCGCATTACGGTTGTGTGTCCTCATTAAGGATATAGGTCGGCGACTCCCCTTACAGCTACAGTGTAGCTATCAGGGTCAACAGGATGATTTTAGTCAGTCTGTGCGCGGAAACTATAAAACCCGTTTCTGAGGGGACAAAATCTGACAGCTGTGAAGGGAAAGGGGGGGCCTGGTTTTGATCAAAAGCGAGCGGGTTTGGAGGGGGGCGGGGGGGGGGGGGGGGGGGGGGGGGGGGGGGGGGGGGAAGGGCAATTTGTGCATGTAAGTTATAAATCCTTTCGAGGGGAAAATCTGACGGTTTTGGCACCAGTATATTTTGGGGGCGGGGGGGGGGGGGGGGGGGGTTGGGGGGGGGGGGGGGGGGGGGGGGCAGCTCGATATGTGCCTGGAAACTATACATTATTTCGAGGGGATAAATGTGACATTTTTGGAAATAATACATCAGTTTATCGTGTATATCCTGGGGTAAGTCGTACAATCAGTGAGTAAAGAGAGGGTGGGTGGAGGTTCGAGGGGGTGGGGTTGGGATGCGTTGGGGGGGGAGGGTGGGGGGTGGGGGCGGGGGTGGGGGGGGGGGGGGGGGGGGGGGGGGGGGGGGGGAGGGTTTTAGGTGAGGGGTTTTTATACGTGTGGTGCTAGGTCTAGGCGAAGGTGCGGGTGATGGGGAAGAAGGGGGCGTTCGAGGCGGGGGGGGGGGGGGGGGGAAACAGCGGCATGGATGGCTCTCGAAAGATAATGAGGTGATATCCTGTGCGTGAAGTGTTTATTAATGTGGCGGATTTCGATATTTTGTGGGGCGTTTGAGTAAGGGAGAGCAAGAGGGGGGGGGGGGATGATTTTTAGGAGGTTTAGGTCACAAATAATATTCAAATACACTTCGGCTGTGAGATCAAAGATATGTATCAGCTTGTCATACGCGTGGTGCTAGGTCTAGGCGATCGTGCAGGTGGTCGGGAAAGAGGGGGCGTTGGAGGGGGGGGGGGGGGGGGGGGGAACACAGCGGCATGGATGGCTCTCGAAAGATAATGAGGTGATATCCTGTGCGTGAAGTGTTTATTAATGTGGCGGATTTTGATATTTGGTGGGGCGTTTGAGTAAGGGAGAGCAAGAGGGGGGGGGGGGATTTTTAGGAGGTTTAGGTCACAAATAATATTCAAATACACTTCGGCTGTGAGATCAAAGATATGTAGCAGCTTGTTATACGCGTGGTGCTAGGTCTAGGCGATCGTGTAGGTGGTCGGAAAAGAGGGGGCGTTGGAGGGGGGGGCGGGGGGGGGGGGGGGGGGGGAATAATTGAAACCTTCGTCATGGATGGTCAGAAAGATAATGACGTGGTATCAACTGTATAGGTGGTTTATTACTCAGGCCGATTTGATTGTGAGTGGGGCGTTTGGACAGACTAGGCGGAAGGGGGGGGGATAATAATGCTTTCGAGTATTGTCGTGTTGACGGCATCGGAATGGGCAGTAGAGGTTTGGCGGGGTGCCGCGTATGATTGCGGCGGAAATGTAGATGCGTAGATGCGTAGTGTAGATGCGGGTAAACATAATATGCGGTGGAATTTTGATTGGCGAGGTTGTCTGCAGAAAATCATATTTGCTCGATGCGGCAGCGGGCATGGGGCATCTCAATGCTGTAATCTGCAGTGGGCATGGCCAATCGTAACTACTTGACATGTTGTGACGACGTTTGATGAATGCATAAATAGGGTGGCGGTGTTTGCGTTGTGTAATGTCACGTCCATGCGCGTCGAAGCATGCACAACGAGTACAGAGATACAGAGTGGTACAGAGTGGTGCCGAGGATGTTGGGCAGCACCACAGCGGCTGAGGTCTACTCATTTGAAGGTGTTCATGTCGGTGGCATAACGAGCAAACGTCATTGCATTCGTAGGTGCCATAAAGTGCACGTGATGAATGCACTTGCGTGGTTTCAAGTCGTGAAATGGACTATTGGGCGAGAGAGGCCAACAAAATATCAAAAAATGATTTTTTTAACCTCGCATGAACGGATGCATTCATTAATCAAGATGCCCTGGATCTGAGTTATACTACTAGGAGGGAGGGCGAGAGTAGTGCAAGGATAATAAATGGGATGGGAAAAAAAAACTGATACAATATGAGAACAGCTTTCAGACAAGCTACACCAACCAGTAATTACAGCAGAGTACAGTCGTTGTATTCCCATTCAGTTCACCCTGTGACAAGCCGAAGCAGGCGCTCGTTGCTCTTGTCTGTTGTGGGCAATGTGTGGCTGTTAGTATACCGGAACATGGCGATTTGATCGCTTTTCTTATGTCACGAGTGGCTTTATCTTTCACGCTCTGTGTACCAACTGCTGTATAGATCCATCCTTAGGTTAAGCGTTTTGTAAGAATTGCGGTCGCATGGCGAATCTTTGCCCTACTACGCGAGTAGTATGCACGAAAACCCACAAGAAGATTAGCGAGCTTAAACAGGTTTGTACCATAAGCGAATGAAATCGAATTATGTGTCGCATAAGCGACAAAGAGGTCATTATGTGCGGGCGAGTATTCCATGATTATTTGACCATTCACTACACGAGTCAAATGTACGCACTCTTTGACCTCATTTTAGGCCTATTTCCATGGATATTTGCTCAACTTGGGCCAGTCTTAATTCCACTTGTTGTGATTATTATATCATTTCATTTTTCGTTGAACACCCCATTTTTGCTTGAAAATGTGCTTATAACCGGCCCGCCCTAAATCCTGGATACAAGTCGCTCTAATTCGTCCATTTATGTTGCGCTTGGTGCTGTGTTGTTCTTGACAAGTGTTTCTCGTCCCCGTTTTGAGCGTGCTAGCTCTGCGCGCCAACCTCATACAATCACACAATCGCTTTTTTGTGCGACCTGACATGCAAATAATAACTGGTCGAATTGCGCTCGCATTGCAAATGTTTGCCGTGTGCGAGAAGTATGCGACAAAAACGAGTCGGTCGAAATAACTGTGAACTTATTATTGTGGGTCAAACCCTACCAGCCGATCACGAATAACCAATGGGGTCGGGGTTGACACGCCGTGCGGGGAGGTATCGACCGGGAGGTCATCGCTATAGTTCCCGCGTTGTTCGAGCTGTTGAGGTTCGGAGGATTCGTCAACGGGGCATGCACTCCTATCTCCCCGTGTGCGACGAAACTAGGTGAGCCTCTATCGTCCTCCCAGGCTCCTAGGGTGGGGCGGCGCTGTGGAGCCCCAACCAATCAGCGATTTTAATCAACGGAGTTGAGGTTTCCACATCATGAGGGGCGGTGACGACCTGAGAGAACTCGGCTTTATTCCCCGGTTTGTCGAACTTTTAGATATTTTTAATAATCTCTGGACTGAGGATTGGACCCTATCGTCCCCGGGTGGAGCTGCCTTTTTTTAAAATATACGACCCTCAGCCAATCAGAGATCGGCCGGTTGGTGGGGTTGTGAATTTTCACACTGTGCTGGGAGATATCCATCCTGGTGATATCCGTGTTCGTTCGCGGGTTGTCGGAGTTAGTTGTATAAGTGTGGATGGATTCAGATCTTGGGATGGGCCCCCCCCCCACCCCCCCCCCCCCCCCCCCCCCCACCCCACCCCCCCCCCCCCCCCCCCCCCCCCCCCCCCCCCCCCCCCCCCCCCCCCCCCCCCCCCCCCCCCCCCCCCCCCGCTCGCCTGATGACGGAAACTTGATGTACGATCCCAGGCCAATGAACGACCACCAATCAGACATAAAGGACATACAAGTATAGACTATGTTTTTATATTTTCGTCTACAAACTCGAGCCTGAATTATTTGCTGCCAAATTTCTCGTTCGGTGTGCTATCGCGTACTACTAAAATACTCTAGTCTATCTATCTGATAAGAAGAGCGATCTGCTAGCAGCAAGTAGAAGCATTATAACTAGCCTTCGGGAAACCGAATGGCGAAGGCAATGACGCCGTGTTTCACGCCTCTACTATACGTCAGCAAGTTGCAATGGATACAGGACTATACGCACACAAAAAACAGCGGTCTGCGGGACCTCGATCTACGTAACTACTATCGATTCTATGGTGTTGCAGAAGCAGTGTGGCTCAGTGCGCGCCTCTCGGTGGCTACGTAGAGAACATGCACGCAGCATACATGGCCATCCCCTTGCTGGCCCTTGATGCTTGATTTAGCCCTTGGATACCAAGAGATGCACTAGAAACGTCTTTTCGAGGCCAGACGAGTCTATATAATGGAAGGTCAGTTGCGTGTGGACTGGGATTGATCGATCGAATGTGATGAAGCTCGGAGGTCTAATTCACATAAGAAACGTCAGAAGTACTATAAGGCCATATCGATCTCTTGGCATTACTTTACATTCTACAGCGTAGACTAGGTGTTGTGTGGTAATGGTTTAAAGTGCTGCCCTGCCCTGCCCGGAGCATGGGTGCCGGTGAATGCCGCATCCATGCGGAGCCCTTGTACATCTATTTTCGATATTGGCATTATCTCTCTCTCCCCATATGTCACTCATCAGATCGGGGTCGCTAGGTAGGCTCTTCTCCCCTCTCCCCACTAGGGTTGCATGTTTATTCTTATTACGTCGCGAGAAGAATTCAGAACCTTCTTCCCTCTCGTCGACTCACCCGCTGAATTGTGTACCAAAGAGTATGAACAACTTTTTGTGTTTTTGTTTTTTTTGCAACCCATTGTATTGTTGTTGTTGTTGTTGTTGTTGTTGTTGTTGTTGTTGTTGTTGTTGTTGTTGTTGTTGTTGTTGTTGTTGTTGTTGTTGTTGTGTGTTGTTGTTGTTTTGTTGTTGTTGTGTTGTTGTTGTTGTTGTTGTCGTTGTTGTTGTTTGTTGTTGTTGTCGTTGTTGTTGTGTTGTTGTTGTTGTTGTTGTTGTTGTTGTTGTGTTGTTGTTGTTGTTGTTGTTTTTGTTCTGACATTAATCTCACATTAACTTGCACAATCAAGTCCCACAATTGGTATCCTCGCTCTACTCTCGCCCTCCCTCTCGCCCTCCTTCTCAGTAGCAACTCATATCCATTCGGGGTCACATTAGCGGCCCCTCTTCCCCCCTTCCCCACTACGTGGTACGTTCCCTCATTTTTTATCACGATAAAAATTGAGCGCATTGTCTTCAGTCGTTGACTCGAGTCGAATTTTTGAAACCCACCCACCTTTGTAAGGTTCATGGGTGAGGACACAGAGTGCCCCTGCAGGTCTGTCAATTAAGCAGGTCCTCGGAGGCAATCACTTTCTTTGCCTTCGTAGAGACGGTGCTTTATTCAATTCCACCAGAGCCCCGGATGGCTTCTGAGATCGGAGGCACGTGCCTCCGATCTATTTCCTAACATTCTCGAATATAAAACGATAACAGTATCATACGTAGCCTATCCCAATAATCTCAAGTTCGGATGATTACAGGTATTTCGAGGTCGTATCTTAACACTAGCCCACCCTGATGAGTCGCGTATGCAGAAATATTGGATATTCGGGGAAACTCCGGTCCTACGAACTAGACCATGAGTCGAAGATGCGGCTCCTCAAAACCCCACTCCCACACTTCTAACGGTCTGGCTATGGAGCCAGGAACGCGCGAAGAAAAGCAGTTGAGAGAAACGCAGGACCCTACAAAAAGGCAAACGTCATCCATCAAAAACCTGCCGCGTGCGGCCGGTATGGCGGGGGGGGGAGAAAAGGCTCTAGAACCTGCCGCATACCGCCGGTGTGGCGGGGGGGGGCAGGAAAGGCTCTACGGCAAAATAAGCATAAAAACGTACTATGGCAAGGCGAGCCGTCGTCGATATGGAGGGGAACACAGGCGCTAACTCAAGGGAGAAGTCATGCTAAAAAGCTCCCGCGGGCCATCGGCATGGCGGGGGGTTAGACGAGGAAACGACAAATCCCTTGGGATAGAAGGTGGCAACACTTACAGCCCCGCGAGGGGGGGATGCGTTTCGTCGAAAAACGAAGTATAGAACAAATACAACACATAAAGATAGAAGATGACACACAGACCCGAAACAGCCCTGTACCACGTTACGCGCGAACAGGGTACCCTGGTCGCTCCCCGGCTCTGGGCTGAGGAGGGCGTCGACAGGGCGAAATTGAACAACGACGAAAAAGCAACAGTCCTACGCCACAGGTAGCGGCGTTTTACCCGAACCATGGTCCAGCACTGAGCAGCGGGTTCGGCAGGACAAAACGGAAAGCAAAAAGTGGAAAGAACCGCTCCAAAACCTGACCAAGACTCTCACGACACTACGGATAACCTGAAGACAAGAGTCAAACCTCATGACCTCAAAAATATGAAGAACTATCGAGGAGCGGTGGCGGCTTGAAAGTCAAATGACCACGGCCGCGCCTGGAGCTTTGTCTACGTTACGTTGGATTCCCCGAGGGAACGCACTGATGTGAACTTGCAGGCACCAAGAGCCTCGTACGGCACCCGTCGAAGTAGTGTAGAGCGCCGGCAGAAGAGAAATTTTAATCGGTCACGGGTCGTTAAGAAAACGGACCAGGTATACCTTGTCCTCGATAGTGCTCGCGCTGATTTTTCCAAGCCACCAATAACCCATGGTCTCTCTCGTACCAAAAGTAGGCTCCCTTAAGAAGCACTGTGTCGTGGTAGCGACGAGGCCAATCGGCGCGTGGAACACAGGCGTAAGCCCGACGCTAGGAAACGTTCCCCGTTGTTGCGGGAGAGCTCGCGCTGTGCCGCCCCGATCCGCACTCAGCGGTAGAGGAGGTTGGTTTGGCGGTGCTGGTCCGGGGTTCCGGCCCAATGACGCAAGGTGTGGAAGCGGGACAGGTGGAGGTCCATTTCCCGCTCCCAGGAGGGTTCGGAGAGTCCCGCCCAATGCGTCTTGTATAACACCGCGATGACGCCACCTCACTGCCGTACGGAGTAATGACCGGTGATCTGCTCCACCTCCAACCGTTGGAGGGGAGTTGAAACGTCGTCTTGAGTGACGTGGTACGGTGGGAACTTCTTGGAAAAATTGTTGAGCATGTACTGCGTCAGCCCCGCCGGTAGGTATTTGGGCATATCCCCGCTGTCGTGGGGGTTGGCGCAGGGATTGTAGCGCTCGATGGCCACACGCCGACGAGCGTCCGAACCGGGCAGGTCGGAAGGGAGATCCGAATAGAGAAGGTTGCCCCCGAGCGGCGAACCGTCCGGGGTCTCGGCCGCGGAGCAGAGACCGACTGCTAGGATCTTGTACGGGCCCGTCCAGTTAAGCGCGAGTTTGGCCTTGAGTACCTTGGCATCGGTGTTCGCCTTCACACCCTGGCGGATGGTAGAGGCAGAATTGCACACCCATGCTAAACCACCCGTAGCGAGTTAGGTGGAGGATGCAGCGCGTCGGCGAGGGCGGAGTTTCTGCGGTAAACATGAGAAACGGTGAGCGTGCGTGGTGTCGCCTTTGCCGGCCGGTGGCCAACTCGCAATAAGCCAGATGGTGGCGAGCTAGACCCTGGTGTCCCACGATGCCAGTGCGGTCGAAAATCGTCAGGGGGAGCCGTGGGAGTCTGTCCATGCGGATCGTGTTGGGTGCCAGACCCGTCGCCGCGCTGACTAAATTGTTGTAAGTGTCCTGGGGCAGATGCAAGTCCCAATCGTCTTGTCGCTCGTTGACGACCATAGCCAGCATTTTGGCCATAGCGTGGTTTACCCGCTCAACGCCTCCGTTACAGTTGGGATGATAGGAACTTGTAGCAAGCTTGTGCACACCCGACAGCTGATATACAGCTTGTGAAAGCTTGGAGCAGAACTGCAGTCTGTTGTCCGAGAGTATGGTGCGCGGGCACCCCCCAAGCGGATGTATTGGTTCACCAGGATATTGGCTGTACCCTCCGCGGTGAACTCAGCGGGCGATGACGGGGGAACATGTCGGCCCGACTACTGAAGCGATCGATGAACAGCAGGATGTAGATGTTGCCTCGTGGTGTAACTGGAAGGGGCCGCAGTAGTCAACACTGATGGCGACACCTTGATCTTCGGGTAGAGGCATTGAGATGATGGACCAGCAGGACAGTCAGCCGTGGGGTTTTCCGAGCTTGGCATTTCAAGCAGTGGCGAAGCCACCACAGGGTACACACGTTCATGCCAATCCACCAATAAAACCCGCTCCAGCATGCGCAACGTGCGCGTGGTGCCAAGGTGACAAGAGGCCGTCGAGTGGCAAGCTTGCATGACCCAAGGGCCCATGAGCAGGGGAACGTAGATGCGAACTGGCTCGTCGTTTAGCAAGCAAGCAGCTCGCCCCGCAGAGTTGGGTTTGCCATACCTTGTTTACGGCAGTGTCGGGTTACGGCACGAGTAGGACGATGTCGTCGTCGGTTGTATGCAGTCGACCCTCATCTGCCAGCTCCTTGATGTCCGAGAGGGATAGACGCTTGTAGGAGGCCGTACCACGCTAAACGTCGGTCGGCAGGACCGATGGCCGGCGATAGAGACGTAACGCACCATGGTGTGGCACGTCGGCTCAGCGTGCTTCCCTCGCTTCCAATCGGCGTGTGAATAACGCGCGACCGGAATCAGCGAAACCGCAATTTAGCAGCGTCGCTGAGGGCGTCCGACCTTGCATGTGCAGTCGACGTTTCACCAGGAGAAGCGTGAGCCGCCAGAGAGGAGTTCCCATATAGGCTCTGCGTGGTCGCGGTCGACGGTTGTGTCCTCGTGCGGACTGGCGATGTCGGCAAAGCAGGGGCCGCGGCCGTGGGACTTGTGGCGGGGTTGTACCTCGTCTGGAAGATGGCCGAGGAGCCCCGCCGGGCCCGAACCCATAATCTACACCGGAGGTGCATTACCCGTTGCTGTCGCTGTTCGTCGGTGCGTCGTCGACGACGGAAGAGGGTGGAGTCCAAGAAAGGCGGAGACGGACAAAGTTTAACCGGTGGTCGCGGCGGGGGCCGTCTCCTGTGTAGACCTCCGGGATAGATAAGGCTGCTGTGCGATGGGTGTCGCTGCAGCCAGGTCTTCTGCGGAGCCCGTGCCGCCCTTGATGGGTATAGCAAAAGCCGAAGCGAAAACGGTATCAGCGGCAGGCGAAATCGACCCGCGGCCGGTACCGCCATCGGTAGTGGTGACGGAGGCAGAAAAGCGAGCGACGAATGTCCCCGCAGAAGCAGAAAGGCCGTCATTTCTTATACGTGGCTCGTGTTTGCCAAAATCACGAAACGCGGTAGGGGTGACCGGGAGCCCACTCAAGGCAGCATGTTCAGGTGCGGGGCACGAGCCCACCTAAGACAGTGCTTTCGGCGAGGGGGTTCGAATCCACCAAAGCCGTGCTTTCGGTGTGGGGCACGAGCCCACCCAAGAGAGTTCTCGTCGAGGGGCGCGAGTCCACCCAAACCGACCCCTGGGATCGGCGAGGACGGAGCGCGAAGCCCGCAGGTCCGTAGGAGGTACATGCTGTTATCTCCAACGGGGTTGGGGCTTGTCAACCCCACGGGGTTGAAGTTTGTCAAGCCACTGCGGTCGTACTCCGTAGCAGGCGCTGGAAAACGGGCCAGCAAAATCGGCGATGCCGTTGGCGCTGCCTTTGCGGTACTCGAAAGTGCAAACGAAACGCAGTGACGAACTCAAGCTACCGCTGGCCTCGTGCCTTGAGGGTCCCCACTTTGCCAATGCTCTCCTGTGTCTTGTGACCGGAGGATATGCGGAACATTTTTCCCACAGTACCCTCGGAGGCGTTTGGGAGCCCAAACATGCTGCCGGTCCCCAAATCTAGCGGAGTCCAGTGCCTCTCCGAGTCGAGCGTTGCTCGACTGAGATACACGCGATCTTCATCGTGAACAAAACGTCGTCCAGCGTCACAGTACCCTCGACGAAACAGGGGCCGTATTCTGACAGCGCAAGGTCAGGACCGACGCCAGAAACTATCTCCAAAGCTCCACGGCTTTTAATTGGCCAACGCGCCCGAGAGATATGTCGGAAACGCCGAAGGGGAAGCTTTGCGAGCACTAGCCGATGTTGTCGGCCCGGCCGCGGCGCAGACGAGATCTCTCGGTTCTTGCATTCGCAGTACAGGTGCGGAACTGACTAGGGAAGGCCGGGTGCGCCGAGCCCGGTCTCATTGTCGCAAATACTTCGCGAACGGCAGAAAGTGCCTCACCGAGCTAGTTTTCCCTCTCTCCTGGCATGGATTGTTGGCCCTGGGACCATTCGCCCGGAGACAAATGCGCCACAATGGGTCCAGAGCTGGATTCAGCCAGAAGCTTGTTGTCAGAGCTTACAATGTTATTTTCTTTTATCTGGATTCTGCGTGGAATTAACGTAGGTGCCAGATAACGCGGCTTTTCGCTTCTACCTGTCCCCAACACCGGAGTCAAAGTGGCGCACGCCTCGAGCGATGCGTTTGTGTGCGCCAGCTGGGAGTAAGCGACGACATGATGAGCCCACTGCTCGATGGTCTTCGAAAAGCCTGGTCTTTTCGGCCATCATGTACTTCTCCGCGCAAGAATATGGCACGTCGTCCACGGCAAACGACGAAGGGGACCACAGTGGAAATAGGATAGACGCTGCCAGAATAACACCACTCTGTTTGTGGAGTATTCGGGAGAAGCCAAAAGCCGTGCTGGAATTTGGGCCAGCATGTCGCCGTCCGGAAACACCAGGCCTCGGGAGCACGACGCGAATCCGAACCCGTGGTTTCTCGCCTCGAGTCCTTCTTCACTCGTTGGCGGAAATACGCGATAATCCGAGAAGACCTGCGCCTGAAAAACGGCTAAAACCGACGGTGCCAACCCGTCGATAGCCTCGTTGGACATTTGTGGGTTTGCAATGTCCCCCTCTGAGAACACCAGCCTTCGGCTCTTTGGGCCTGTAGTGTCCCATTGCGGGAGCACCGGGCTTCGGGAGCAAAACGCAAGTTCGAACCCGGGGTTTCCCGCCTCGGGTTCTCCTCACTCGCTGGTGGAAGCTCGTAAGAAGCCACCCTCGCTGCACCCGAAAAAGAGCCCAAACACCGTCGGTGCCAACCCGTCGGTAGCCTTGTCGGACATTTGGTTCTGCAACGTCCCCCTGTGGGAACACCAGTCCTCGGCTCTTTGGGCCTGTAGTGTCCCCATCAGGAACACCAGGCCTCGAGAGCACGACGCGAGTCCGAACCCATGATTTCTCGCGTTGTGGCATCTTCGCTCTTTATAGTATAATCGCAAGAAGACTGCTCCTAACTGCGCCCGAAGGGGCAGGGGCTTTGAGCTATTTTTTCTTGACCACAGGCGCGATTTTTTCCGCAAATTTCCGGGAATAGCATCCAGCTGATCAGGCTGAAGGCCGTGGCGTCATCACTGGCTCGTGGCACAGTGTCGGATTCTTTTCCTGTGCCACTGGGGCAGACGTTAGCCTGAAACAGGTGATTTAGCGTGTTTAAAAGACGAAGCAGGGTCCGTAGACCTTGTGGGCGTCTGGAGCGGGGCTCGGGCAAGTGGCAATAATGTTTTCCCCCGGGGAGGCTCTGTTCGTTATGCTTCTTGGAGAAGGGGAGACGATGGTAGCAAATCTTGCCGACTCCTCCTTGATGAAAAAAATGACAGAGCACCATCTGTTATCGCGAGCAAACACAGGATCGAGCCTCGCAAAAGATCTCGGTGTTTTAGTGTTGGCCTTCCAAAACCTCAAACATCGACCGCCACCTTGTGGTCAGAAAACGCGTTTGAGGGTGTACCGCCCCAACACCTCAAACATGCCTCCACCGCCTGGTCAGGGAGAGGGGGGGATGAACACGTTCGCGTAACATAGGTGACGCGCTGTCACCGCCGCTATATTTTTACGCGATGCGTGCCTGGGTATGAAGCACGCGAAGCGCAAGGCTTCCGTGCCATGGTTGATGGGTGCGGCGTTTGGATGGCGTACCCCCGTTGCCGAGTTCATGCCGCGTTTGAGGTAAACGGCGCTGGAAGCGCGATTTCCGTCGCCGAATTCACACCATGACCGAGGGTAACGTCGCTGGAAGCGCGCGTTCTCGCCGTCAAAAAAAAACAAACTACCTGGCTGAACGAAACCACGCTCAAAGCGCGAGTTCCCGCCGCCGATACTACGACGTGAGAATCGTCCGCACACGGCGAGGGAGCCCGTGGGCGCTTGACAGAGGCAACCTGTGCTGCGTTACAGGACAGGCTAGCGACAGAACACGAGCATCTTCTGAAACCAAAAGAGGTGCCCCCGACAAGTTGTCGACGGTGCCGTACCGCCGTCGAGCTGTCGATTGCCGGTACGAAATGTGCCAGGCTGGCGCGCGTGCAAATTTCCGCCCGGGTTATGAGCGACTCCAAGCGCGTACGAGGAGTAAAAATCGTAGCCGTACGCAGAAGGAAGGGGGCAGCATCACCCACACTCGGGACCTCGTACGTGTGATCTAGTGTCTGAGAGCAAGAGAGTTGATCTATAAATTTACGAGATTTCAACAGCAGGAGTAATCAAACAGTAGAACAGCGTAGATATCCGTCACAAAGGATTTCTATCCCTCAGCTCTAATTTATTTCCAATCTCCCTAACTGTTGCGGGAGTATAGTTCAATCCATCATATCGTTTATTTTTGTGCTACTGTTGTACCCAACAGCAGCTGCCGCTTAACAGCAGCAAGCAGCCGAAAAAGGCATGGCGGCCGTCAAGCCATCACTGCCCCCATCACCACGTGGTGGTCCACCATCATCCCCATGGTCGGTACGGCGACCAATCCCGTCTTAAGAGCGGATTACGTGCGGGCAGTGCCGTGTAGTATCTATCTTGGTATGTGCCTGTTCTTGTCCATGCGCTGCGTCATACCGGCGACCGCCGCCGCCGTCGTCTTCTTCTAAAAAAGAAAGCTGGCATGGTCTGTCTCCGAAACAAAATATTTAAACCCAAAGAGCATCGATCCCATCGGGGTTCTGAGATTTATCAAGATTAACCCTGGACTGACCACCTATCACCGAGGCAGGCAGATGCGTGACGTGAAACCATACACCTCTGTCGTTTGTTGTTGTTGTTGTTGTTGTTGCTGTTGTTGTTGTCGTTGTTGTTGTTGTTGTTGTTGTTGTTGCTGTTGTCGTTGTTGTTGTTCTTTTATTATCTCGCATTGTTAAGTCCGTGGTCGCAGGACAGGTTGGCAGTCACTCTGGAGCTGAGAAGAATACCCCTAGCGAGAAAACACAAACAAGCGAAAAGTGGTGAACGCATATATCACAGCTGACGCAATTCATGCCTCCACCAGAAACATATAAAAGTGAAATCGGGAGTCAGCAGGTCTATGCTGGTGCATACGTCTCACTACCCGTGCCTGGAGAAACCCACTATACCGCTTGCCACCGAAGAAAAGGACTGCCACGTATATATTGCACATGGTACTTATCACTAGGGTATTTGCACCAAAGGCGCAAGTCAATTGAAAACAAAACAAAGAAAAGAGCATATGATAATTTATAAAGAAAATAAAGAAAACTAGGGTAAGGTGGCCGCCCGCCGTAGGCGGCGGGACGGCCACCCGGACATACGCCCGAAGAAGGTCAATCAATGAATTGAGGATGAGAAGTGCGGGAAATAGAGAGGAGGATGCAGGTTATGTCTAATAAAGGAGGAAGTGGCATCGATGATACATCCCCGCGACTTTGGGCATGACTGAATTGAAACGCGGTGGCCGTATCAGGGGCGATGAATGTGTAATCAGTAATAATTTTAGATGAAATATCAATGGAAAGTACGCAGGATGGGCAGGCGGATGAATGACTCGGAAAGAGACATCGGTGACGCCGCACTGTTGTTTATGTAACGGAGTAAGTGTAATAGCTCCGTGATGAAAATTAATGGTGAAGAGAGCAAGATGACGGTGAACCCGGTGAAGAAGAAGCGACGAAGATGATACGGTGATTAATTCGAACACATAATCGAAATCGTGAATGAAAGAATCGGAAAAGCCCCGAAGATGGAAGGGCAAAAAGCAGCAAATCTCGATTGCTATGCTACAGCGAAAGAAAGCGAAAAAAAACATGAAAAGGTCGACCTGGAAATAATTACGTAGTGTACACGAAACGTGTGATAGCTTACGAACTCGTTGTAAGTGAAACGACTGAGACGCTGATAGCAGATGACAAACTTCAGGTGAAAATGAGCCGGAAGAAAGTTGATGGCTAAAGAAGACGATCATCTACGGTATGTATATTATATATTATAAAAATTAAAATACACTCCAGCTGTGAGATCGAAGATTTCGTCGAAACTCATCTTGCAAGCTGTGTGTGATACTCCGATCGCGCGCATTACGGGTTGTGTTGTCCTCATTAAGGATATAGGTCGGCGGACTCCCCTTACAGCTACAGTGTAGCTATCAGGGTCAACAGGATGATTTTAGTCAGTCTGTGCGCGGAAACTATAAAAACCCGTTTCTGAGGGGGACAAAATCTGACAGCTGTGAAGGGAAAGGGGGGGCCTGGTTTTGATCAAAAGCGAGCGGGTTTGGAGGGGGGCGGGAGGGGGGGGGGGGGGGGGGGGGGAAGGGGCAATTTGTGCATGTAAGCTATAAATCCTTCGAGGGGATAAATCTGACGGTTTTGGCACCAGTATATTTTTGGGGGCGGGGGGGGGGGGGGGGGGGGGGGTTGGGCGGGGGGGGGGGGGGGGGGGGGGGGCAGCTCGATATGTGCCTGGAAACTATACATTATTTCGAGGGGATAAATGTGACATTTTTGGAATAATACATCAGTTTATCGTGTATATCCTGGGGTAGTCGTACAATCAGTGAGTAAAGAGAGGGTGGAGTGTTCGAGGGGGTGGGGTTGGATGCGTTGGGGGGGGAGGGTGGGGGGTGGGGGCGGGGGTGGGGGGTGGGGGGGGGGTGTGGGGGGGGGGGGGGAGGGTTTTAGGTGAGGGTTTTTTATACGTGTGGTGCTAGGTCTAGGCGAAGGTGCGGGTGATGGGGAAGAAGGGGGCGTTCGAGGCGGGGGGGGGGGGGGGGGAAACAGCGGCATGGATGGCTCTCGAAAGATAATGAGGTGATATCCTGTGCGTGAAGTGTTTATTAATGTGGCGGATTTCGATATTTGGTGGGGCGTTTGAGTAAGGGAGAGCAAGAGTGGGGGGGGGGGATGATTTTTTAGGAGGTTTAGGTCACAAATAATATTCAAATACACTTCGGCTGTGCGAGATCAAAGATATGTATCAGCTTGTCATACGCGTGGTGCTAGGTCTAGGCGATCGTGCAGGTGGTCGGGAAAGAGGGGGCGTTGGAGGGGGGGGGGGGGGGGGGGGGGAAACACAGCAGGCATGGATGGCTCTCGAAAGATACTGAGGTGATATCCTGTGCGTGAAGTGTTTATTAATGTGGCGGATTTTGATATTTGGTTGGGGTTGAGTAAGGGAGAGCAGAGGGGGGGGGGGGGATTTTTTAGGAGGTTTAGGTCACAAATAATATTCAATACACTTCGGCTGTGAGATCAAAGATATGTAGCAGCTTGTTATACGCGTGGTGCTAGGTCTAGGCGATCGTGTAGGTGGTCGGAAAAGAGGGGGCGTTGGAGGGGGGGGCGGGGGGGGGGGGGGGGGGGGGAATAATTGAAACCTTCGTCATGGATGGTCAGAAAAGATAATGACGTGGTATCAACTGCGTATAGGGTGGTTATTACTCAGGCCGATTTTGATTGTGAGTGGGGCGTTTGGACAGACTAGGCGGAAGGGGGGGGGATATATAATGCTTTTCGAGTATTGTCGTGTTGACGGCATCGGAATGGGCAGTAGAGGTTTGGCGGGGTGCCGCGTATGATTGACGGCGGAAATCGTAGATGCGTAGATGCGTAGTGTAGATGCGGGTAAACATAATATGCGGTGGAATTTGATTGGCGAGGTTGTCTGCAGAAAATCCGCATATTTGCTCGATGCGGCAGCGGGCAATGGGGCCATCTCAATGCTGTAATCTGCAGTGGGCATGGCCAATCGTAACTACTTGACATGTTGTGACGACGTTTGATGAATGCATAAATAGGGTGGCGGGTTTGCGTTGTGTATGTCACGTGCCATGCGCGGTCGAAGCATGCACCAACGAGTACAGAGATACATGAGTGGTACAGAGTGGTTGCCGAGGATGTTGGCAGCACCACAGCGGCTGAGGTCTACTCATTTGAAGGTGTTCATGTCGGTGGCATATAACGAGCAACGCGTCATTGCATTCGTAGGTGCCATAAAGTGCACGTGATGAATGCACTTGCGTGGTTTCAGTCGTGAAATGGACTATTGGGCGAGAGAGGCCAAACAAAAATATCAAAAAATGATTTTTTTAACCTCGCATGAACCGGATGCATTCATTAATCAAGATGCCCTGGATCTGAGTTATACTACTAGGAGGGAGGGCGAGAGTAGTGCAAGGATAATAAATGGGGATGGGAAAAAAAAACTGATACAATATGAGAACAGCTTTTCAGACAAGCTACACCAACCAGTAATTACAGCAGAGTACAGTCGTTGTATTCCCATTCAGTTCACCCTGTGACAAGCCGAAGCAGGCGCTCGTTGCTCTTGTCTGTTGTGGGCAATGTGTGGCTGTTAGTATACCGGAACATGGCGATTTGATCGCTTTCTTATGTCACGAGTGGCTTTATCTTTCACGCTCTGTGTACCAACTGCTGTATAGATCCATCCTTAGGTTAAGCGTTTTGTAAGAATTGCGGTCGCATGGCGAATCTTTGCCCTACTACGCGAGTAGTATGCACGAAAACCCACAAGAAGATTAGCGAGCTTAAACAGGTTTGTACCATAAGCGAAATGAAATCGAATTATGTGTCGCATAAGCGACAAAGAGGTCATTATGTGCGGGCGAGTATTCCATGATTATTTGACCATTCACTACACGAGTCAAATGTACGCACTCTTTTGACCTCATTTTAGGCCTATTTCCATGGATATTTTGCTCAACTTGGGCCAGTCTTAATTCCACTTGTTGTGATATTATTATCATTTCATTTTTCGTTGAACACCCCATTTTTGCTTGAAAAATGTGCTTATAACCGGCCCGCCCTAAATCCTGGATACAAGTCGCTCTAATTCGTCCATTTATGTTGCGCTTGGTGCTGTGTTGTTCTTGACAAGTGTTTCTCGTCCCCGTTTTGAGCGTGCTAGCTCTGCGCGCCAACCTCATACAATCACACAATCGCTTTTTTGTGCGACCTGACATGCAAATAATAACTGGTCGAATTGCGCTCGCATTGCAAATGTTTGCCGTGTGCGAGAAGTATGCGACAAAACGAGTCGGTCGAAATAACTGTGAACTTATTATTGTGGGTCAAACCCTACCAGCCGATCACGAATAACCAATGGGGTCGGGGTTGACACGCCGTGCGGGAGGTATCGACCCGGGAGGTCATCGCTATAGTTCCCGCGTTGTTCGAGCTGTTGAGGTTCGGAGGATTCGTCAACGGGGCATGCACTCCTATCTCCCCCGTGTGCGACGAAAACTAGGTGAGCCTCTATCGTCCTCCCAGGCTCCTAGGGTGGGGCGGCGCTGTGGAGCCCCAACCAATCAGCGATTTTAATCAACGGAGTTGAGGTTTCCACATCATGAGGGGCGGTGACGACCTGAGAGAACTCGGCTTTATTCCCCGGTTTGTCGAACTTTTAGATATTTTTAATAATCTCTGGACTGAGGATTGGACCCTATCGTCCCCGGGTGGAGCTGCCTTTTTTTTAAAATATACGACCCTCAGCCAATCAGAGATCGGCCGGTTGGTGGGGTTGTGAATTTTCACACTGTGCTGGGAGATATCCATCCTGGTGATATCCGTGTTCGTTCGCGGGTTGTCGGAGTTAGTTGTATAAGTGTGGATGGATTCAGATCTTGGGATGGGACCCCCCCCCCCCCCCCCCCCCCCCCCCCCCCCCCCCCCCCCCCCCCCCCCCCCCCCCCCGCTCGCCTGATGACGGAAACTTGATGTACGATCCCAGGCCAATGAACGACCACCAATCAGACATAAAGGACATACAACGTATAGACTATGTTTTTATATTTTCGTCTAAAACTCGAGCCTGAAATTATTTGCTGCCAAATTCTTCGTTCGGTGTGCTATCGCGTACTACTAAAATACTCTAGTCTATCTATCTGATAAGAAGAGCGATCTGCAGCAGCAAGTAGAAGCATTATAATAGCCTTCGAGGAACCGAATGGCGAAGGCAATGACGCCGTGTTTCACGCCTAGAATACCGTCAGCAAGTTGCTGAACGATCAGACTATACGCACACAAAAACAGGCGGTCTGCGGACCTCGGATCTACGTAACTACTATCATTCATGGTGTTGCAGAAGCAGTGTGGCTCAGTGCGCGCCTCTCGGTGGCTACGTAGAGAACATGCACGCAGCATACATGGCCATCCCCTTGCTGGCCCTTGATGCTTGATTTAGCCCTTGGATACCAAGAGATGCACTAGAAACGTCTTTTCGAGGCCAGACTAGTCTATATAATGGAAGGTCAGTTGCGTGTGGACTGGGATTGATCCGATCGAAATGTGATGAAGCTCGGAGTCTAATTCACATAAGAAACGTCAGAAGTACTATATAGTCCATATCGATCTCTTGGCATTACTTTACATTCTACAAGCGTAGACTAGGTGTTGTGTGGTAATGGTTTAAAGTGCTGCCCTGCCCTGCCCGGAGCATGGGTGCCGGTGAATGCCGGCATCCATGCGGAGCCCTTGTTACATCTATTTTCGATATTGGCATTATCTCTCTCTCCCCATATTGTCACTCATCAGATCCGGGGTCGCTAGGTAGGCTCTTCTCCCCTCTCCCCACTAGGGTTGGCATGTTTATTCTTATTACGTCGCGAGAAGAATTCAGAACCTTCTTCCCTCTCGTCGACTCACCCCGCTGAATTGTGTACCAAAGAGTATGAACAACTTTTTTGTTTTTGTTTTTTTTGCAACCCATTGTATTGTTGTTGTTGTTGTTGTGTTGTTGTTGTTGTTGTTGTTGTTGTTGTTGTTGTTGTTGTTGTTGTTGTTGTTGTTGTTGTTGTTGTTGTTGTTGTTGTTGTGTTGTTGTTGTTGTTGTTGTTGTTTGTCGTTGTTGTTGTTGTTGTTGTTGTCGTTGTTGTTGTGTTGTTGTTGTTGTTGTTGTTGTTGTTGTTGTTGTTGTTGTTGTTTTTGTTCTGACATTAATCTCACATTAACTTGCACAATCAAGTCCCACATGGTATCCTCGCTCTACTCTCGCCCTCCCTCTCGCCCTCCTTCTCAGTAGCAACTCATATCCATTCGGGGTCACATAGCGGCCCCTCTTCCCCCCTTCCCACTACGTGGTACGTGCCCTCATTTTTATCACGATAAAAATTGAGCATTGTCTTCAGTCGTTGACTCGAGTCGAATTTTTGAACCCACCCACCTTTGTAAGGTTCATGGGTGAGGACACAGAGTGCCCCCTGCAGGTCTGTCAATTAAGCAGGTCCTCGGAGAGCACTCACTTTCTTTGCCTTCGTAGAGACGGTGCTTTATTCAATTCCACCAGAGCCCCGGATGGCTTCTGAGATCGGAGGCACGTGCCTCCGATCTATTTCCTAACATTCTCGAATATAAAACGATAACAGTATCATACGTAGCCTATCCCAATAATCTCAAGTTCGGATGATTACAGGTATTTCGAGGTCGTATCTTAACACTAGCCCACCCTGATGAGTCGCGTATGCAGAAATATTGGATATTCGGGGAAACTCCGGTCCTACGAACTAGACCATGAGTCGAAGATGCGGCTCCTCAAAACCCACTCCCACACTTCTAACGGTCTGGCTATGGAGCCAGGAACGCGCGAAGAAAAGCAGTTGAGAGAAACGCAGACCCTACAAAAAGGCAAACGTCATCCATCAAAAACCTGCCGCGTGCGGCCGGTATGGCGGGGGGGGGAGAAAAGGCTCTAGAACCTGCCGCATACCGCCGGTGTGGCGGGGGGGGGCAGGAAAGGCTCTACGGCAAAATAAGCATAAAAACGTACTATGGCAAGGCGAGCCGTCGTCGATATGGAGGGGAACACAGGCGCTAACTCAAGGGAGAAGTCATGCTAAAAAGCTCCCGCGGGCCATCGGCATGGCGGGGGGTTAGACGAGGAAACGACAAATCCCTTGGGATAGAAGGTGGCAACACTTACAGCCCCGCGAGGGGGGGATGCGTTTCGTCGAAAAACGAAGTATAGAACAAATACAACACATAAAAGATAGAAGATGACACACAGACCCGAAACAGCCCTGTACCACGTTACGCGCGAACAGGGTACCCTGGTCGCTCCCCGGCTCTGGGCTGAGGAGGGCGTCGACAGGGCGAAATTGAACAACGACGAAAAAGCAACAGTCCTACGCCACAGGTAGCGGCGTTTTACCCGAACCATGGTCCAGCACTGAGCAGCGGGTTCGGCAGGACAAAACGGAAAGCAAAAAGTGGAAAGAACCGCTCCAAAACCTGACCAAGACTCTCACGACACTACGGATAACCTGAAGACAAAGAGTCAAACCTCATGACCTCAAAAATATGAAGAACTATCGAGGAGCGGTGGCGGCTTGAAAGTCAAATGACCACGGCCGCGCCTGGAGCTTTGTCTACGTTACGTTGGATTCCCCGAGGAAACGCACTGATGTGAACTTGCAGGCACCAAGAGCCTCGTACGGCACCCGTCGAAGTAGTGTAGAGCGCCGGCAGAAGAGAAATTTTAATCGGTCACGGGTCGTTAAGAAAACGGACCAGGTATACCTTGTCCTCGATAGTGCTCGCGCTGATTTTTCCAAGCCACCATAACCCATGGTCTCTCTCGTACCAAAAGTAGGCTCCCTTAAGAAGCACTGTGTCGTGGTAGCGACGAGGCCAATCGGCGCGTGGAACACAGGCGTAAGCCCGACGCTAGGAAACGTTCCCCGTTGTTGCGGGAGAGCTCGCGCTGTGCCGCCCCGATCCGCACTCAGCGGTAGAGGAGGTTGGTTTGGCGGTGCTGGTCCGGGGTTCCGGCCCAATGACGCAAGGTGTGGAAGCGGGACAGGTGGAGGTCCATTTCCCGCTCCCAGGAGGGTTCGGAGAGTCCCGCCCAATGCGTCTTGTATAACACCGCGATGACGCCACCTCACTGCCGTACGGAGTAATGACCGGTGATCTGCTCCACCTCCAACCGTTGGAGGGGAGTTGAAACGTCGTCTTGAGTGACGTGGTACGGTGGGAACTTCTTGGAAAAATTGTTGAGCATGTACTGCGTCAGCCCCGCCGGTAGGTATTTGGGCATATCCCCGCTGTCGTGGGGGTTGGCGCAGGGATTGTAGCGCTCGATGGCCACACGCCGACGAGCGTCCGAACCGGGCAGGTCGGAAGGGAGATCCGAATAGAGAAGGTTGCCCCCGAGCGGCGAACCGTCCGGGGTCTCGGCCGCGGAGCAGAGACCGACTGCTAGGATCTTGTACGGGCCCGTCCAGTTAAGCGCGAGTTTGGCCTTGAGTACCTTGGCATCGGTGTTCGCCTTCACACCCTGGCGGATGGTAGAGGCAGAATTGCACACCCATGCTAAACCACCCGTAGCGAAGTTAGGTGGAGGATGCAGCGCGTCGGCGAGGGCGGAGTTTCTGCGGTAAACATGAGAAACGGTGAGCGTGCGTGGTGTCGCCTTTGCCGGCCGGTGGCCAACTCGCAATAAGCCAGATGGTGGCGAGCTAGACCCTGGTGTCCCACGATGCCAGTGCGGTCGAAAATCGTCAGGGGGAGCCGTGGGAGTCTGTCCATGCGGATCGTGTTGGGTGCCAGACCCGTCGCCGCGCTGACTAAATTGTTGTAAGTGTCCTGGGGCAGATGCAAGTCCCAATCGTCTTGTCGCTCGTTGACGACCATAGCCAGCATTTTGGCCATAGCGTGGTTTACCCGCTCAACGCCTCCGTTACAGTTGGGATGATAGGAACTTGTAGCAAGCTTGTGCACACCCGACAGCTGATATACAGCTTGTGAAAGCTTGGAGCAGAACTGCAGTCTGTTGTCCGAGAGTATGGTGCGCGGGCACCCCCCAAGCGGATGTATTGGTTCACCAGGATATTGGCTGTACCCTCCGCGGTGAACTCAGCGGCGATGACGGGGAACATGTCGGCCCGACTACTGAAGCGATCGATGAACAGCAGGATGTAGATGTTGCCTCGTGGTGTAACTGGAAGGGGCCGCAGTAGTCAACACTGATGGCGACACCTTGATCTTCGGGTAGAGGCATTGAGATGATGGACCAGCAGACAGTCAGCCGTGGGGTTTTCCGAGCTTGGCATTTCAAGCAGTGGCGAAGCCACCACAGGGTACACACGTTCATGCCAATCCACCAATAAACCCGCTCCAGCATGCGCAACGTGCGCGTGGTGCCAAGGTGACAAGAGGCCGTCGAGTGGCAAGCTTGCATGACCCAAGGGCCCATGAGCAGGGGAACGTAGATGCGAACTGGCTCGTCGTTTAGCAAGCAAGCAGCTCGCCCCGCAGAGTTGGGTTTGCCATACCTTGTTTACGGCAGTGTCGGGTTACGGACGAGTAGGACGATGTCGTCGTCGGTTGTATGCAGTCGACCCTCATCTGCCAGCTCCTTGATGTCCGAGAGGGATAGACGCTTGTAGGAGGCGTACCACGCTAAACGTCGGTCGGCAGGACCGATGGCCGGCCGATAGAGACGTAACGCACCATGGTGTGGCACGTCGGCTCAGCGTGCTTCCCTCGCTTCCAATCGGCGTGTGAATAACGCGCGACGGAATCAGCGAACCGCAATTTAGCAGCGTCGCTGAGGGCGTCCGACCTTGCATGTGCAGTCGACGTTTCACCAGGAGAAGGCGTGAGCCGCCAGAGAGGAGTTCCCATATAGGCTCTGCGTGGTCGCGGTCGGACGGTTGTGTCCTCGTGCGGACTGGCGAGTCGGCAAGAGCAGGGGCCGCGGCCGTGGGACTTGTGGCGGGGTTGTACCTCGTCTGGAAGATGGCCGAGGAGCCCCGCCGGGCCCGAACCCATAATCTACACCGGAGGTGCATTACCCGTTGCTGTCGCTGTTCGTCGGTGCGTCGTCGACGACGGAAGAGGTGGAGTGCCAAGAAAGGCGGAGACGGACAAAGTTTAACCGGTGGTCGCGGCGGGGGCCGTCTCCTGTGTAGACCTCCGGGATAGATAAGGCTGCTGTGCGATGGGTGTCGCTGCAGCCAGGTCTTCTGCGGAGCCCGTGCCGCCCTTGATGGGTATAGCAAAAGCCGAAGCGAAAACGGTATCAGCGGCAGGCGAAATCGACCCGCGGCCGGTACCGCCATCGGTAGTGGTGACGGAGGCAGAAAAGCGAGCGACGAATGTCCCCGCAGAAGCAGAAAGGCCGTCATTTCTTATACGTGGCTCGTGTGTGCCAAAATCACGAAACGCGGTAGAGGTGACCGGGAGCCCACTCAAGGCAGCATGTTCAGTGCGGGGCACGAGCCCACCTAAGACAGTGCTTTCGGCGAGGGGTTCGAATCCACCAAAAGCCGTGCTTTCGGTGTGGGGCACGAGCCCACCCAAGAGAGTTCTTCGTCGAGGGGCGCAAGTCCACCCAAACCGACCCCTGGGATCGGCGAGGACGGAGCGCGAAGCCCGCAGGTCCGTAGGAGGTACATGCTGTTATCTCCAACGGGGTTGGGGCTTGTCAACCCCACGGGGTTGAAGTTTGTCAAGCCACTGCGGTCGTACTCCGTAGCAGGCGCTGGAAAACGGGCCAGCAAAATCGGCGATGCCGTTGGCGCTGCCTTTGCGGTACTCGAAAGTGCAAACGAACGCAGTGACGAACTCAAGCTACCGCTGGCCTCGTGCCTTGAGGGTCCCCACTTTGCCAATGCTCTCCTGTGTCTTGTGACCGGAGGATATGCGGAACATTTTTTCCCACAGTACCCTCGGAGGCGTTTGGGAGCCCAAACATGCTGCCGGTCCCCAAATCTAGCGGAGTCCAGTGCCTCTCCGAGTCGAGCGTTGCTCGACTGAGATACACGCGATCTTCATCGTGAACAAAACGTCGTCCAGCGTCACAGTACCCTCGACGAAACAGGGGCCGTATTCTGACAGCGCAAGGTCAGGACCGACGCCAGAAACTATCTCCAAAGCTCCACGGCTTTTAATTGGCCAACGCGCCCGAGAGATATGTCGGAAACGCCGAAGGGGAAGCTTTGCGAGCACTAGCCGATGTTGTCGGCCCGGCCGCGGCGCAGACGAGATCTCTCGGTTCTTGCATTCGCAGTACAGGTGCGGAACTGACTAGGGAAGGCCGGGTGCGCCGACCCGGTCTCATTGTCGCAAATACTTCGCGAACGGCAGAAAGTGCCTCACCGAGCTAGTTTTCCCTCTCTCCTGGCATGGATTGTTGGCCCTGGGACCATTCGCCCGGAGACAAATGCGCCACAATGGGTCCAGAGCTGGATTCAGCCAGAAGCTTGTTGTCAGAGCTTTCAATGTTATTTCTTTTATCTGGATTCTGCGTGGAATTAACGTAGGTGCCAGATAACGCGGCGTTTTGCTTCTACCTGTCCCCAACACCGGAGTCAAAGTGGCGCACGCCTCGAGCGATGCGTTTGTGTGCGCCAGCTGGGAGTAAGCGACGACATGATGAGCCCCACTGCTCGATGGTCTTCGAAAAGCCTGGTCTTTTCGGCCATCATGTACTTCTCCGCGCAAGAATATGGCACGTCGTCCACGGCAAACGACGAAGGGGACCACAGTGGAAATAGGATAGACGCTGCCAGAATAACACCACTCTGTTTGTGGAGTATTCGGGAGAAGCCAAAAGCCGTGCTGGAATTTGGGCCAGCATGTCGCCGTCCGGAAACACCAGGCCTCGGGAGCACGACGCGAATCCGAACCCGTGGTTTCTCGCCTCGAGTCCTTCTTCACTCGTTGGCGGAAATACGCGATAATCCGAGAAGACTGCGCCTGAAAAACGGCTAAAACCGACGGTGCCAACCCGTCGATAGCCTCGTTGGACATTTGTGGGTTTGCAATGTCCCCCTCTGAGAACACCAGCCTTCGGCTCTTTGGGCCTGTAGTGTCCCATTGCGGGAGCACCGGGCTTCGGGAGCAAAACGCAAGTTCGAACCCGGGGTTTCCCGCCTCGGGTTCTCCTCACTCGCTGGTGGAAGCTCGTAAGAAGCCACCCTCGCTGCACCCGAAAAAGAGCCCAACACCGTCGGTGCCAACCCGTCGGTAGCCTTGTCGGACATTTGGTTCTGCAACGTCCCCCTGTGGGAACACCAGTCCTCGGCTCTTTGGGCCTGTAGTGTCCCCATCAGGAACACCAGGCCTCGAGAGCACGACGCGAGTCCGAACCCATGATTTCTCGCGTTGTGGCATCTTCGCTCTTTATAGTATAATCGCAAGAAGACTGCTCTAACTGCGCCCGAAGGGGCAGGGGCTTTGAGCTATTTTTTCTTGACCACAGGCGCGATTTTTCCGCAAATTTCCGGGAATAGCATCCAGCTGATCAGGCTGAAGGCCGTGGCGTCATCACTGGCTCGTGGCACAGTGTCGGATTCTTTTCCTGTGCCACTGGGGCAGACGTAGCCTGAAACAGGTGATTTAGCGTGTTAAAAGACGAAGCAGGGTCCGTAGACCTTGTGGGCGTCTGGAGCGGGGCTCGGGCAAGTGGCAATAATGTTTTCCCCCGGGGAGGCTCTGTTCCGTTATGCTTCTTGGAGAAGGGAGACGAGGTAGCAAATCTTGCCGACTCCTCCTTGATGAAAAAAATGACAGAGCACCATCTGTTATCGCGAGCAAACACAGGATCGAGCCTCGCAAAAGATCTCGGTGTTTTAGTGTTGGCCTTCCAAAACCTCAAACTCGACCGCCACCTTGTGGTCAGAAAACGCGTTTGAGGGTGTACCGCCCCACACCTCAAACATGCCTCCACCGCCTGGTCAGGGAGAGGGGGGGATGAACACGTTCGCGTAACATAGGTGACGCGCTGTCACCGCCGCTATATTTTTACGCGATGCGTGCCTGGGTATGAAGCACGCGAAGCGCAGGCTTCCGTGCCATGGTTGATGGGTGCGGCGTTTGGATGGCGTACCCCCGTTGCCGAGTTCATGCCGCGTTTGAGGTAAACGGCGCTGGAAGCGCGATTTCCGTCGCCGAATTCACACCATGACCGAGGGTAACGTCGCTGGAAGCGCGCGTTCTCGCCGTCAAAAAAAAACAAACTACCTGGCTGAACGAAACCACGCTCAAAGCGCGAGTTCCCGCCGCCGATACTACGACGTGAGAATCGTCCGCACACGGCGAGGGAGCCCGTGGGCGCTTGACAGAGGCAACCTGTGCTGCGTTACAGGACAGGCTAGCGACAGAACACGAGCATCTTCTGAAACCAAAAGAGGTGCCCCCGACAAGTTGTCGACGGTGCCGTACCGCCGTCGAGCTGTCGATTGCCGGTACGAAATGTGCCAGGCTGGCGCGCGTGCAAATTTCCGCCCGGGTTATGAGCGACTCCAAAGCGCGTACGAGGAGTAAAATCGTAGCCGTACGCAGAAGGAAGGGGGCAGCATCACCCACACTCGGACTCGTACGTGTGATCTAGTGTCTGAGAGCAAGAGAGTTGATCTATAAATTTACGAGATTTCAACAGCAGGAGTAATCAAACAGTAGAACAGCGTAGATATCCGTCACAAAGGATTTCTATCCCTCAGCTCTAATTTATTTCCAATCTCCCTAACTGTTGCGGGGAGTATAGTTCAATCCATCATATCGTTTATTTTTGTGCTACTGTTGTACCCAACAGCAGCTGCCGCTTAACAGCAGCAAGCAGCCGAAAAAGGCATTGCGGCCGTCAAGCCATCACTGCCCCCATCACCACGTGGTGGTCCACCATCATCCCCATGGTCGGTACGGCGACCAATCCCGTCTTAAGAGCGGATTACGTGCGGGCAGTGCCGTGTAGTATCTATCTTGGTATGTGCCTGTTCTTGTCCATGCGCTGCGTCATACCGGCGACCGCCGCCGCCGTCGTCTTCTTCTAAAAAAGAAAGCTGGCATGGTCTGTCTCCGAAACAAAATATTTAAACCCAAAGAGCATCGATCCCATCGGGGTTCTGAGATTTATCAAGATTAACCCTGGACTGACCACCTATCACCGAGGCAGGCAGATGCGTGACGTGAAACCATACACCTCTGTCGTTTGTTGTTGTTGTTGTTGTTGTTGTTGCTGTTGTTGTTGTCGTTGTTGTTGTTGTTGTTGTTGTTGCTGTTGTCGTTGTTGTTGTTCTTTTATTATCTCGCATTGTTAAGTCCGTGGTCGCAGGACAGGTTGCAGTCACTCTGGAGCTGAGAAGAATACCCCAGCGAGAAAACACAAACAAGCGAAAAGTGGTGAACGCATATATCACAGCTGACGCAATTCATGCCTCCACCAGAAACATATAAAAGTGAAATCGGGAGTCAGCAGGTCTATGCTGGTGCATACGTCTCACTACCCGTGCCTGGAGAAACCCCACTATACCGCTTGCCACCGAAGAAAGACTGCCACGTATATATTGCACATGGTACTTATCACTAGGTATTTGCACCAAAGGCGCAAGTCAATTGAAAACAAAACAAAGAAAAGAGCATATGATAATTTATAAAGGAAAATAAAGAAAACTAGGGTAAGGTGGCCGCCCGCCGTAGGCGGCGGGACGGCCACCCGGACATACGCCCGAAGAAGGTCAATCAATGAATTGAGGATGAGAAGTGCGGGAAATAGAGAGGAGGATGCAGGTTATGTCTAATAAAGGAGGAAGTGGCATCGATGATACATCCCCGCGACTTTGGGCATGACTGAATTGAAACGCGGTGGCCGTATCAGGGGCGATGAATGTGTAATCAGTATAATTTTAGATGAAATATCAATGGAAAGTACGCAGGATGGGCAGGCGGATGAATGACTCGGAAAGAGACATCGGTGACGCCGCACTGTTGTTTATGTAACGGAGTAAGTGTAATAGCTCCGTGATGAAAATTAATGGTGAAGAGAGCAAGATGACGGTGAACCCGGTGAAGAAGAAAGCGACGAAGATGATACGGTGATTAATTCGAACACATAATCGAAATCGTGAATGAAAGAATCGGAAAAGCCCCGAAGATGGAAGGGCAAAAAGCAGCAAATCTCGATTGCTATGCTACAGCGAAAGAAAGCGAAAAAAACATGAAAAGGTCGACCTGGAAATAATTACGTAGTGTACACGAAACGTGTGATAGCTTACGAACTCGTTGTAAGTGAAACGACTGAGACGCTGATAGCAGATGACAAACTTCAGGTGAAAATGAGCCGGAAGAAAGTTGATGGCTAAAGAAGACGATCATCTACGGTATGTATATTATATATTATAAAAATTAAAATACACTCCAGCTGTGAGATCGAAGATTTCGTCGAAACTCATCTTTGCAAGCTGTGTGTGATACTCCGATCGCGCGCATTACGGGTTGTGTGTCCTCATTAAGGATATAGGTCGGCGACTCCCCTTACAGCTACAGTGTAGCTATCAGGGTCAACAGGATGATTTTAGTCAGTCTGTGCGCGGAAACTATAAAACCCGTTTCTGAGGGGGACAAAATCTGACAGCTGTGAAGGGAAAGGGGGGGCCTGGTTTTGATCAAAAGCGAGCGGGTTTGGAGGGGGGCGGGAGGGGGGGGGGGGGGGGGGGGAAGGGGCAATTTGTGCATGTAAGCTATAAATCCTTTCGAGGGGATAAATCTGACGGTTTTGGCACCAGTATATTTTTGGGGGCGGGGGGGGGGGGGGGGGGGGTTGGGGGGGGGGGGGGGGGGGGGCAGCTCGATATGTGCCTGGAAACTATACATTATTTCGAGGGGATAAATGTGACATTTTTGGAAATAATACATCAGTTTATCGTGTATATCCTGGGGTAAGTCGTACAATCAGTGAGTAAAGAGAGGGTGGAGTGTTCGAGGGGGTGGGGTTGGGATGCGTTGGGGGGGGAGGGTGGGGGGTGGGGGCGGGGGTGGGGGGTGGGGGGGGGGTGGGGGGGGGGGGGGGGAAGGGTTTTAGGTGAGGGGTTTGTTATACGTGTGGTGCTAGGTCTAGGCGAAGGTGCGGGTGATGGGGAAGAAGGGGGCGTTCGAGGCGGGGGGGGGGGGGGGGGGAAACAGCGGCATGGATGGCTCTCGAAAGATAATGAGGTGATATCCTGTGCGTGAAGTGTTTATTAATGTGGCGGATTTCGATATTTTGTGGGGCGTTTGAGTAAGGGAGAGCAAGAGGGGGGGGGGGGATGATTTTTTAGGAGGTTTAGGTCACAAATAATATTCAAATACACTTCGGCTGTGAGATCAAAGATATGTATCAGCTTGTCATACGCGTGGTGCTAGGTCTAGGCGATCGTGCAGGTGGTCGGGAAAGAGGGGGCGTTGGAGGGGGGGGGGGGGGGGGGGGGGAACACAGCGGCATGGATGGCTCTCGAAAGATAATGAGGTGATATCCTGTGCGTGAAGTGTTTATTAATGTGGCGGATTTTGATATTTGGTGGGGCGTTTGAGTAAGGGAGAGCAAGAGGGGGGGGGGGGATTTTTAGGAGGTTTAGGTCACAAATAATATTCAAATACACTTCGGCTGTGAGATCAAAGATATGTAGCAGCTTGTTATACGCGTGGTGCTAGGTCTAGGCGATCGTGTAGGTGGTCGGAAAAGAGGGGGCGTTGGAGGGGGGGGCGGGGGGGGGGGGGGGGGGGGAATAATTGAAACCTTCGTCATGGATGGTCAGAAAGATAATGACGTGGTATCAACTGCGTATAGGTGGTTTATTACTCAGGCCGATTTTGATTGTGAGTGGGGCGTTTGGACAGACTAGGCGGAAGGGGGGGGGATATATAATGCTTTCGAGTATTGTCGTGTTGACGGCATCGGAATGGGCAGTAGAGGTTTGGCGGGGTGCCGCGTATGATTGCGGCGGAAATGTAGATGCGTAGATGCGTAGTGTAGATGCGGGTAAACATAATATGCGGTGGAATTTTGATTGGCGAGGTTGTCTGCAGAAAATCCGCATATTTGCTCGATGCGGCAGCGGGCATGGGGCATCTCAATGCTGTAATCTGCAGTGGGCATGGCCAATCGTAACTACTTGACATGTTGTGACGACGTTTGATGAATGCATAAATAGGGTGGCGGTGTTTGCGTTGTGTAATGTCACGTCCATGCGCGTCGAAGCATGCACAACGAGTACAGAGATACAGAGTGGTACAGAGTGGTGCCGAGGATGTTGGGCAGCACCACAGCGGCTGAGGTCTACTCATTTGAAGGTGTTCATGTCGGTGGCATATAACGAGCAACACGTCATTGCATTCGTAGGTGCCATAAAGTGCACGTGATGAATGCACTTGCGTGGTTTCAAGTCGTGAAATGGACTATTGGGCGAGAGAGGCCAACAAAATATCAAAAAATGATTTTTTTAACCTCGCATGAACCGGATGCATTCATTAATCAAGATGCCCTGGATCTGAGTTATACTACTAGGAGGGAGGGCGAGAGTAGTGCAAGGATAATAAATGGGATGGGAAAAAAAAACTGATACAATATGAGAACAGCTTTTCAGACAAGCTACACCAACCAGTAATTACAGCAGAGTACAGTCGTTGTATTCCCATTCAGTTCACCCTGTGACAAGCCGAAGCAGGCGCTCGTTGCTCTTGTCTGTTGTGGGCAATGTGTGGCTGTTAGTATACCGGAACATGGCGATTTGATCGCTTTTCTTATGTCACGAGTGGCTTTATCTTTCACGCTCTGTGTACCAACTGCTGTATAGATCCATCCTTAGGTTAAGCGTTTTGTAAGAATTGCGGTCGCATGGCGAATCTTTGCCCTACTACGCGAGTAGTATGCACGAAAACCCACAAGAAGATTAGCGAGCTTAAACAGGTTTGTACCATAAGCGAATGAAATCGAATTATGTGTCGCATAAGCGACAAAGAGGTCATTATGTGCGGGCGAGTATTCCATGATTATTTGACCATTCACTACACGAGTCAAATGTACGCACTCTTTTGACCTCATTTTAGGCCTATTTCCATGGATATTTTGCTCAACTTGGGCCAGTCTTAATTCCACTTGTTGTGATTATTATTATCATTTCATTTTTCGTTGAACACCCCATTTTTGCTTGAAAATGTGCTTATAACCGGCCCGCCCTAAATCCTGGATACAAGTCGCTCTAATTCGTCCATTTATGTTGCGCTTGGTGCTGTGTTGTTCTTGACAAGTGTTTCTCGTCCCCGTTTTGAGCGTGCTAGCTCTGCGCGCCAACCTCATACAATCACACAATCGCTTTTTTGTGCGACCTGACATGCAAATAATAACTGGTCGAATTGCGCTCGCATTGCAAATGTTTGCCGTGTGCGAGAAGTATGCGACAAAAACGAGTCGGTCGAAATAACTGTGAACTTATTATTGTGGGTCAAACCCTACCAGCCGATCACGAATAACCAATGGGGTCGGGGTTGACACGCCGTGCGGGGAGGTATCGACCCGGGAGGTCATCGCTATAGTTCCCGCGTTGTTCGAGCTGTTGAGGTTCGGAGGATTCGTCAACGGGGCATGCACTCCTATCTCCCCCGTGTGCGACGAAACTAGGTGAGCCTCTATCGTCCTCCCAGGCTCCTAGGGTGGGGCGGCGCTGTGGAGCCCCAACCAATCAGCGATTTTAATCAACGGAGTTGAGGTTTCCACATCATGAGGGGCGGTGACGACCTGAGAGAACTCGGCTTTATTCCCCGGTTTGTCGAACTTTTAGATATTTTTAATAATCTCTGGACTGAGGATTGGACCCTATCGTCCCCGGGTGGAGCTGCCTTTTTTTAAAATATACGACCCTCAGCCAATCAGAGATCGGCCGGTTGGTGGGGTTGTGAATTTTCACACTGTGCTGGGAGATATCCATCCTGGTGATATCCGTGTTCGTTCGCGGGTTGTCGGAGTTAGTTGTATAAGTGTGGATGGATTCAGATCTTGGGATGGGACACCCCCCCCCCCCCCCCCCCCCCCCCCCCGCTCGCCTGATGACGGAAACTTGATGTACGATCCCAGGCCAATGAACGACCACCAATCAGACATAAAGGACATACAACGTATAGACTATGTTTTTATATTTTCGTCTAAAACTCGAGCCTGAAATTATTTGCTGCCAAATTCTTCGTTCGGTGTGCTATCGCGTACTACTAAAAATACTCTAGTCTATCTATCTGATAAGAAGAGCGATCTGCAGCAGCAAGTAGAAGCATTATAATAGCCTTCGAGGAACCGAATGGCGAAGGCAATGACGCCGTGTTTCACGCCTAGAATACCGTCAGCAAGTTGCTGAACGATCAGACTATACGCACACAAAAACAGGCGGTCTGCGGACCTCGGATCTACGTAACTACTATCATTCATGGTGTTGCAGAAGCAGTGTGGCTCAGTGCGCGCCTCTCGGTGGCTACGTAGAGAACATGCACGCAGCATACATGGCCATCCCCTTGCTGGCCCTTGATGCTTGATTTAGCCCTTGGATACCAAGAGATGCACTAGAAACGTCTTTTCGAGGCCAGACTAGTCTATATAATGGAAGGTCAGTTGCGTGTGGACTGGGATTGATCCGATCGAAATGTGATGAAGCTCGGAGTCTAATTCACATAAGAAACGTCAGAAGTACTATATAGTCCATATCGATCTCTTGGCATTACTTTACATTCTACAAGCGTAGACTAGGTGTTGTGTGGTAATGGTTTAAAGTGCTGCCCTGCCCTGCCCGGAGCATGGGTGCCGGTGAATGCCGGCATCCATGCGGAGCCCTTGTTACATCTATTTTCGATATTGGCATTATCTCTCTCTCCCCATATGTCACTCATCAGATCCGGGGTCGCTAGGTAGGCTCTTCTCCCCTCTCCCCACTAGGGTTGGCATGTTTATTCTTATTACGTCGCGAGAGGAATTCCCCACTAGGGTTGGCATGTTTATTTTTATTATTATGTCGCGAGAGGAATTCAGAACCTTCTTCCCTCTCGTCGACTCACCCCGCTGAATTGTGTACCAAAGAGTATCAACAACTTTTTTGTTTTTGTTTTTTTTGCAACCCATTGTATTGTTGTTGTTGTTGTTGTTGTTGTTGTTGTTGTTGTTGTTGTTGTTGTTGTTGTTGTTGTTGTTGTTGTTGTTGTTGTTGTTGTTGTTGTTGTTGTTGTCGTTGTTGTTGTTGTTGTTGTTGTCGTTGTCGTTGTTGTTGTTGTTGTTGTTGTTGTTGTTGTTGTTGTTGTTGTTGTTTTTGTTCTGACATTAATCTCACATTAACTTGCACAATCAAGTCCCACATGGTATCCTCGCACTACTCTCGCCCTCCCTCTCGCCCTCCCTCTCAGTAGCAACTCATATCCATCCGGGGTCACATAGCGGCCCCTCTTCCCCCCTTCCCACTACGTGGTACGTGCCTTCATTTTTATCACGATAAAAATTGATTTTTATCACGATAAAAATTGAGCATTGTCTTCCGTCGTTGACTCGAGTCGAATTTTTGAACCCACCCACCTTTGTAAGGTTCATGGGTGAGGACACAGAGTGCCCCCTGCAGGTCTGTCAATTAAGCAGGTCCTCGGAGAGTAATCACTTTCTTTGCCTTCGTAGAGACGTAGCTTTATTCGATTCCACCAGAGCGCCGGATGGCTTCTGAGATCGGAGGCACGTGCCTCCGATCTATTTCCTAACTTTCCCGAATATAAAACGCCAACAGTATCATACGTAACCTATCCCAATGATCTCAAGTTCGGATAATTACAGGTATTTCGAGGTCGTATCTTAACACTAGCCCACCCTGATGAGTCGCATATGCAGATATATTGGATATTCGAGGAAAATCCGGTCCTACGAACTAGACCATGAGTCGAAGATGCGGCTCCTCAAAACCCACTCCCACACTTCTAACGGTCTGGCTATGGAGCCAGGAACACGCGAAGAAAAGCAGTTGAGAGAAACGCAGACCCTACAAAAAGGCAAACGTCATCCATCAAAAACCTGCCGCGTGCGGCCGGTATGGCGGGGGGGGAAGAAAAGGCTCCGGAACCTGCCGCATACCGCCGGTGTGGCGGGGGGGGGCAGGAAAGGCTCTACGGCAAAATAACCATAAAAACGCACAATGGCAAGGCGAGCCGTCGTCGATATGGAGGGGAACACAGGCGCTAACTCAAGGGAGAAGTCATGCTAAAAAACTCCCGCGGGCCATCGGCATGGCGGGGGGTTAGACGAGGAAACGACAAATCCCTTGGGATGGAAGGTGGCAACACTTACAGCCCCGCGAGGGGGGGATGCGTTTCGTCGAAAAACGAAGTAGAACAAATACAACACATGAAATACAGAAGATGACACACAGACCCGAAACAGCCCTGTACCACGTTACGCGCGAACAGGGTACCCTGGTCGCCCCCCGGCTCTGGGCTGAGGAGGGCGTCGACAGGGCGAAATTGAACAACGACGAAAAAGCAACAGTCCTACGCCTCAGGTAGCGGCATTTTACCCGAACCATGGTCCAGCACTGAGCAGCGGGTTCGGCAGGACAAAACAAAAAGAAAAAAGTGGAAAGAACCGCTCCAAAACCTGACCAAGACTCTCACGACACTACGGATAGCCTGAAGACAAAGAGTCAAACCTCATAACCTCAAAAATATGAAGAACTATCGAGGAGCGGTGGCGGCTTGAAAGTCAAATGACCACGGCCGCGCCTGGAGCTTTGTCTACGTTACGTTGGATTCCCCGAGGAAACGCACTGATGTGAACTTGCAGGCACCAAGAGCCTCGTACGGCACCCGTCGAAGTAGTGTAGAGCGCCGGCGGAAGAGAAATTTTAATCGGTCACGGGTCGTTAAGAAAACGGACCAGGTATACCTTGTCCTCGATAGTGCTAGCGCTGATTTTTCCAAGCCACCATAACCCATGGTCTCTCTTGTACCAAAAGTGGGCTCCCTTAAGAAGCACTGTGTCGTGGTAGCGACGAGGCCAATCGGCGCGTGGAACACGGGCGTAGCCCGACGCTAGGAAACGTTCCCCGTCGTTGCGGGAGAGCTCGCGCTGTGCCGCCCCGATCCGCACTCGGCAGTAGAGGAGGTTGGTTTGGCGGTGCTCGTCCGGGGTTCCGGCCCAATGACGCAAGATGTGGGAGCGGGACAGATGGAGGTCCATTTCCCGCTCCCAGGAGGGTTCGGAGAGTCCCGCCCAATGCGTCTTGTATAACACCGCGATGACGCCACCTCACCGCCATACGGAGTAATGACCGGTGATCTGCTCCACCTCCAACCGTTGGAGGGGAGTTGAAACGTCGTCTTGAGTGACGTGGTACGGTGGGAACTTCTTGGAAAAGTTGTTGAGCATGTACTGGGTCAGCCCCGCCGGTAGGTATTTGGGCATATCCCCGCTGTCGTGGGGGTTGGCGCAGGGATTGCAGCGCTCGATGGCCACACGCCGACGAGCGTCCGAACCGGGCAGGTCGGAAGAGAGATCCAAATAGAGAAGGTTGCCCCCGAGCGGCGAACCGTCCGGGGTCTCGGCCGCGGAGCAGAGGCCGACTGCCAGGATCTTGTACGGGCCCGTCCAGGTTAGCGCGAGTTTGGCCTTGAGTACCTCGGCGTCGGTGTTCGCCTTCACACTCTGGCGGATGGAAGAGGCATATTTGTACACCCATGCCATATCACCCGTAGCGAAGTTGAGTGGTGGATGCAGCGCGTCGACGGGGGCGGAGTTTCTGCGGTAAACATGAGAAACGGTGAGCGTGCGTGGTGTGCGCGGACAACGCCGTTCGCGCGCTTTTGCCGGTCGGTGGCCAACTCGCAATAAGCCAGGTGGTGGCGAGCTAGACTCTGGTGTCCCACGATGTCAGTGCGGTCGAAAACCGTCAGGGGGAGCCGTGGGAGTCTGCCCATGTTGATCTTGTTGGGTGCCAGACCCGTCACCGCGCTGACTAAATTGTTGTAAGCGTCGTGGGGCAGATGCAAGTCCCAATCGTCTTGTCGCTCGTTGACGACCATAGCCAGCATTTAGGCCATAGCGTGGTTTACCCGTTCAACGCCTCCGTTACAGGTGGGATGATAGGAACTTGTAGCAAGCTTGTGCACACCCAACAGCTGACATACAGCTTGTGAAAGCTTGGAGCAGAACTGCAGTCTGTTGTCCGAGAGTATGGTGCGCGGGCACCCCCCAAGCGGATGTATTGGTTCACCAGGATATTGGCTGTACCCTCCGCGGTGAACTCAGCGGCGATGACGGGGAACATGTCGGCCCGACTACTAAAGCGATCGATGAACAGCAGGATGTAGATATTGCCTCGTGGTGTGACCGGAAGGGGCCGCAGTAGTCAACACTGATGGCGACACCTTGATCTTCGGGTAAAGGCATTTAGATGATGGACCAGCACACAGTCAGCCGTGGGGTTTTCCGAGCTTGGCACTTCAAGCAGTGGCGAAGCCACCACCGGGTGCACACGTTCATGCCAATCCACCAATATAACCGCTCCAGCATGCGCAACGTGCGCGTGGTGCCAAGGTGACAAGAGGCCGTCGAGTGACAAGCTTGCATGATCCGAGGGCCCATGAGAAGGGGATCGTAGATGCGAACTGGCTCGTCGTTTAGCAAGCAAGCAGCTCGCCCCACAGAGTTGGGTTTGCAAGACCTTGTTTACGGCAGTGTCGGGTTACGGAGGAGTAGGACGATGTCGTCGTCGGTTGTATGCAGTCGAGCCTCACCTGCCAGCTCCTTGATGTCTATGAGGGATAACCGCTTGTAGGAGGGGTACCACGCAAAACGTCGGGCGGCAGGACCGATGGCCGGCCGATAGAGACGTAACGCACCATGGCGTGGCACGTCGGCTCAGCGTGCTGCTCTCGCTTCCGTTCGGCGTGTGAAAACCGCGCGACGGAATCAGCGAACCGCAATTTAGCAACGTCGCTGAGGGCGTCCGACCTTGTATGTGCAGTCGACGTGTCACCAGGAGAAGGTGTGAGCCGCCAGAGAGGAGTGCCCATATAGGCTCTGCGTGGTCGCGGTCGGACGGTAGTGGCATCGTGCGGACCGGCGAGTCGGCAAGAGCAGGGGCCGCGGCCGTGGGACTTTTGGCGGGGTTGTACCTCGTCTGGAAGATGGCCGAGGAGCCCCGCCGGGCCCGAATCCATAATCTACAGCGGAGGTGCATTATCCGTTGCTGTCGCTGTTCGTCGGTGCGTCGTCGACGGCGGAAGAGGTGGAGTGCCAAGAAAGGCGGAGACGGACACAGTCGAACCGGTGGTCGCGGCGGGGGCCGTCTCCTGTGTTGAACTCCGGGATAGTTAAGGCTGCTGTGCGATGGGTGACGCTGCAGCCAGGTCTTCTGCGGAGCCCGTGCCGCCCTCGATGGGTATAGCAAAAACAAGGCGAAAACGGTACCAGCGGCAGGCGAAATCGACCCGCGGCCGGTACAGCCTTCGGTAGTGGCGACGGAGGCAGAAAAACGAACGACGAATGTCCCCGCAGAAGCAGAAAGGCCGTCATTTCTTATACGTGGCTCGTGTGTGCCAAAATCATGAAACGCGGTAAAGGTGACAAGGAGCCCACCCAAAACAGCATGTTCAGTGCGGAGCACGAGCCCACCCAAGACAGTGCTTTCGGCGAGGGGTTCGAGTCCACCGAAAGCCGTGCTTTCGATGTGGGGCACGAGCCCACCCAAAAGAGTGCTTTCGGCCAGGGGCGCGAGTCCACCCAAACCGACCCCTGGGATCGGCGAGGACGGAGCGCGAAGCCCGCAGGTCCGTAGGAGGTACATACTGCTATCTCCAACGGGGTTGGGGCTTGTTAACCCCACGGGATTGAAGTTTGTCAAGCCACTGCGGTCGTACTCCGTAGCAGGCTCTGGAAAACGGGCCAGCAAAATCGGTGATGCCGTTGGCGCTGCCTTTGCGGTACTCGAGAGTGCAAACGAACGCAGGGATGAACTCAAGCTACCGCTGGCCTCGTGCCTTGAGGGGCCCCACTTTGCCAATGCTCTCCTGTGTCTTGTGGCCGGAGGATATGCGGAACTTTATTTCCAACAGTACCCTCGGAGGCGTTTGGGAGCCCAAACATGCTGCCGGTCCCCAAATCTAGAGGAGTCCAGTGCCTCTCCGAGTCGAGCGTTGCTCGACTGAGATACACGCGATTTTCATAGTGAACAAAACGTCGTCCAGCGTCACAGTACCCTCGACGAAACAGGGGCCGTATTCTGACAGCGCAAGGTCAGGACCGACGCCAGAAACTATCTCCAAACCTCCACGGCTTTTAATTGGCCAACGCGCCCGAGAGATATGTCGGAAACGCCGAAGGGGAAGCTTTGGGAGCGCTGGCCGATGTTGTCGGCCCGGCCGAGGCGCAGACGAGATCTCTCGGTTCTTGCATTCGCAGTACAGGTGCGGAACTGACTAGGGAAGGCCGGGTGCGCCGACCCGGTCTCATTGTCGCAAATACTTCGCGAACGGCAGAAAGTGCCTCACCGAGCTAGTTTTCCCTCTCTCCTGGCATGGATTGTTGGCCCTGGGACCATTCGCCCGGAGACCAATGCCCCACACTGGGTCCAGAGCTGGATTCAGGCAGAAGCTTGTTGTCAGAGCTTAAAATGTTATTTCTTTTATCTGGATTCTGCGTGGATTTGACGTAGGTGCCAGATAACGCGGCTTTTTGCTTCTCCCTGTCCCCAACACCGGAGTCAAAGTTGCGCACGCCTCGAGCGATGCGTTTGTGTGCGCTGGGACTAAGCAACGACATGATGAGCCCCACTGCTCGATGGTCTTGGAAAGCCTGTTTTTTTCGGCCATCATGTGCTTCTCCGCGCAAGAATATGGCACGTCGTCCACGGCAAACGACGAAGGGGACAACGGTGGAAATAGGATGGGGGCTGCCAGAATAACACCACTTTGTCTGTGGACTATTCGGGAGAAAGGTCAAAAGCCGTGCTGGAATTTGGGCCAGCAATGTCCCCGTCCGGAAACACCAGGCCTCGGGAGCACGACGCGAATCCGAACCCGTGGTTTCTCGCCTCGAGTCTTTCTTCGCTCGTTGGCGGAAAAGCGCGATAATCCGAGAAGACTGCGCCTGAAAAACATCTGAAACCGACGGTGCCAGCCCGTCGGTAGCCTCGTTGGACATTTGTGGGTTTGCAACGTCCCCTCTTGGGAACACCAGCCTTCGGCTCTTTGGGCCTGTAGTGTCCCATTGCGGGAGCACCGGGCTTCGGGAGCAAGATGCAAGTTCGAACCCGGGGTTTTTCGCCTCGGGTCCTCCTCACTCGCTGGTGGAAACTCGTAAGAAGCCACCCTCGATGCACCCGAAAGAGCCCAACACCGTCGGTGCCAACCCGTCGGTAGCCTTGTCGGACGTTTGGTTCTGCAACGCCCGCCTGTGGAAACACCAGTCCTCGGCTCTATGGGCCTGCAGTGCCCCCCTCAGGAACACCAGACCTCGAGAGCACGACGCGAGTCCGAACCCATGACTTCTCGCGTTGTAGCACCTTCGCTCTTTGGCGTATAATCGCAAGAAAACTGCTCTAACTGCGCCCGACGGGGCAGGGGCTCTGAGCTATTTTTGCTTGACGAGAGGCGTTATTTTTATTCAAATTTCCGGGAATAGCGTCCAACTGATCAGGCTGAAGGCCGTGGCGTCATCACTGGCTCGTCGCGCAATGTCGGATCTTTTTCCTGTGCCACTGGGGCAGACGTAGCCTGAAACAGGTGGGTTAGCGTGTTAAAAGACGAAGCAGGGTCCGTAGACTTTGTGGGAGTCTGGAGCGGGGCTCGGGCCAGTGGCAATAATGTTTTCCCCCGGGGAGGCTCTTTTCTGTTATGCTTCTTGGAGAAGATAGACGAGGTAGCAAATCTTGCCGACTCCTCCTTGATGAAAAAAATGACAGAGCACCATCTGTTATCGCGAGCAAACACCGGATCGAGCCTCGCAAAAGATCTCGGTGTTTTAGTGTTGGCCTTCCAAAACCTCAAACTCGACCGCCACCTTGTGGTCAGAAAACGCGTTTGAGGGTGTACCGCCCCACACACCTCAAACATACCTCCACCGCCTGGTCAGGGAGAGGGGGGGATGAACACGTTCGCGTAACATAGGCGACGCGCTGTCACCGCCGCTATATTTTCACGCGATGCGTGCCTGGGTATGAAGCACGCGAAGCGCAGGCTTCCGTGCCATGGTTGATGGGGGCGGCGTTTGGATGGCGTACCCCCGTTGCCGAGTTCATGCCGCGTTTGAGGTAAACGGCGCTGGAAGCGCGATTTTTGTCGCCGAATTCACACCATGACCGAGGGTAACGTCGCTGGAAGCGCGCGTTCTCGCCGTCAAAAAAAAAAAAATACCTGGCTGGACGAAACCACGCTCAAAGCGCGAGTTCCCGCCGCCGGTACTACGCCGTTAGAATTGTCCGCACACGGCGTGGGAGCCCGTGGGCGCTTGACAGAGGCAACCTGTGCTGCGTTACAGGACAGGCCAGCGACAGAACACGAGCATCTTCTGACACTAAAAGAGGTGCCCCCGACAAGTTGTCGACGGTGCCGTACCGCCGTCGAGCTGTCGATTGCCGGTACGGAATGTGCCAGGCTGGCGCGCGTGCAAATTTCCGCCCGGGTTATGAGCGACTCCAAAGCGCGTACGAGGAGTAGAATCGTAGCCGTACGCAGAAGGAAGGGGGCAGCATCACCCACACTCGGACTCGTACGTGTGATCCAGTGTCTGAGAGCAAGAGAGTTGATCTATAAATTTACGAGATTTCAACACCAGGAGTAATCAAACAGTAGAACAGCGTAGATATCCGTCACAAAGGATTTCTATCCCTCAGCTCTAATTTATTTCCAATCTCCCTAACTGTTGCGGGGAGTATAGTTCAATCCATCATATCGTTTTTTTTTGTGCTACTGTTGTACCCAACAGCAGCTGCCGCTTAACAGCAGCAAGCAGCCGAAAAAGGCATTGCGGCCGTCAAGCCATCACTGCCCCCACCACCACCTGGTGGTCCACCATCACCCCCATGGTCGGTACGGCGACCAATTCCGTCTTAAGAGCGGATTACGTGCGGGCAGTGCCGCGTAGTATCTATCTTGGTATGTGCCTGTTCTTGTCCATGCGCTGCGTCATACCGGCGACCGCCGCCGCCGTCGTCTTCTTCTAAAAAAGAAAGCTGGCATGGTCTGTCTCCGAAACAAAATATTTTAAGCCAAAGAGCATCGATCCCATCGGGGTTCTGAGATTTATCAAGATTAACCCTGGACTGACCACCTATCACCGAGGCAGACAGATGCGCGACGTGAAACCATACACCTCTGTCGTTTGTTGTTGTTGTTGTTGTTGTTGTTGTTGTTGTTGTTGTTGTTGTTGTTGTTGTTGTTGTTGTTGTTGTTGTTGTTGTTGCTGTTGTTGTTGCTGTTGTCGTTGTTGTTGTTGTTCTTTTATTATCTCGCATTGTCAAGTCCGTGGTCGCAGGACAGGTTGCAGTCACTCTGGAGCTGAGAGGAATACCCCAGAGAAAAAACACAAACAAGCGAAAAGTGGTGAACGCATTATATATCACAGCTGACGCAATTCATGCCTCCACCAGAAACATATAAAAGTGAAATCGGGAGTCAGCAGGTCTATGCTGGTGCATACGTCTCACTACCCGTGCCTGGAAAAAACCCACTATACCGCTTGCCACCGAAGAAAGACTGCCACGTATATATTGCACATGGTACTTATCACTAGGTATTTGCACCAATAGCGCAAGTCAATTGAGAACAAAACAAAGAAAAGAGCATATGATAATTTATAAAGGAAAATAAACAAAATACAAGAAAGCAAAAAAACGAAAAGGGAAAGGAAAGAAAAGAAAAGACAAGAAAATCAAGGAAAGACAAGACAATGAAGAGGAGGCAAGGAAAGGAAAAGAGAAGAAAAAAAGAGAAAAACTGTCATACTAGCAGACACTAGGAACTGACTAAAGACGGCATTAGGCTCATCAAGTGCATCATCAATGGCATTGGGGAGAGCCAAGACCGAACGAAAAAAAAATATGTGTCAATGTATTTGTTCTTTCAAGAATACAAAAAAAGTAGAGCCCCGAGTACAACCGAGATCATGCCACTACATGCTCCCTCAAGCTACATCCATAAACGCATGCCTGCACAACGCGCCTACCCTGTGGGCACGATAATGAGCTGACCGAGACAACCATGTCCTCGAGGTACGTGCTCTCGCTAACAAACGCGAACCCTTTCATTGACGTAGACATATGGTCCACCTACTTCGAGCTGCACCCCCCCGGGTAAGCATCATCCCCGACGCAGTGACACTCGCTACCGAACATCCGGATGGGCCTCGTGGCAATCGGGTTGAGTTTGACGCGGCGTCGACTCTCTGGTACGGTGCAAATCGGACCTGGAGGTGACAAGAACTGGTTGTGGTGACGTTTGAAGGCTCCGACTCGCATCTTGTGCCCGCACGTACGGCAGTGCTGGTTCCGCCGCTTAGCACCCGCCACCGAAGAAGCGCCTGACACAGCGCCAAGCCCAGCACTGCTGTTGCCCCCGGCGGAGTTACCCTGCTCTGCTCCTCCATCCCCCGACCACCGTTTCCACCGGCTATCATGCCGCTTCGTCTCCATGATCTTGCGTCTCTTGTCGGCCTGGGATGGAGGTCCTGGCTTGCCCGCACCCGCTCGAGACCCAGGGTACGGTATGGGGATTCCCTTTTGGGGCTTGGATTTCAGTGGCTAGGGGTCACTAGCGCGAGTAATAAACCCCTTTGTTCTTTTGCGATCTTACGTTTTCTTCATTTTTTATTTTGACGAAATCAATCTGCAATGCAAAGGTAATCTAAATAAAGCTGCTCCAAAACAAGTGCCTAAACCATTTTCATCCGTGAGGTGCAGAGTCACTCGTGCGACTGGCTCAAACACACCATTGAAAACGGGGGTACCCCCCCTACCGTAGCCTTGGTCTCGACCCTGCTTCCCTGCCGACCTTTCGACAGGGGCAGGAGGAGCGACCGCACGCTGAATTCCATCCCGGGCGAATAGCAGCAGCGCCACAAATCCCGCCCTACGGCAGGCGTGGACAACATGTATTTGCCTAAATGGAGCCTTCTGATTGGCCTGTACTATGGGTAGGCAGGTAAGACCTTGGGGGTCGAAACGCTTGTCAACGTGATTATCGCGGCCCAATCCATCAGGGACATGCCTGCTGTGGGGTCTGCGTGTCTGCCGTGTTGTCTGCTGTGTTTTCTACTTTTGTGCGTGCTGTATGTCCTGGTTCGACGGCCTTATGCTGTGGTGTTTGCGCTGCTGCTTCAAGTGTCGAAAATGGGTTTTTGGGTGTGTGGTTCTGGAGGCGGTTCGAGTAGTGCACGGTATTATTTGCAAGTGCGTCGTGCAAAGAAGGGTAGCCTTGGGTACAGGGTAGGTCGTCAGCGTTCTTTCGTACACGGTGTGGATTCTGAGAGACATCGCCCATATAGTTAGCTCTAGACTATGGTTGAGAGTTTCCTGCAGAAGTAGTAGTATTTTACTGGGGTTGTTGTGGTGCCGAAAGATGGCACGTGTACTAAATACACAAGGTTTAGAGAACGACGAAATACGCGTTCTAGGGCGGTGGAGGTGCACCACTTTGTTTCTGATGTCCCTAATTTTGAAAGCTTAAGACCTCTCCCACAAACGGATTTGGAGAAAAACGAAACAAGTACCGGATGAAAAATTCCATGGCCTTGGGCCTAACAAAAAAAACACACTGCATCTCCGGTCCAATTAGCTACTATTGATGCGAGTAGAAAGTAACGCGCGAAGCGACTTCCACATAATATGGATAAAACACACGGCAGCATTGTTCACTGCAGAACTACAGCATCGCGCCGGCATGAAAACAACAGCCTATGAATTAATGCGTTAATATGTAAGAGGTAAGACGCCATAGTACCTCACAGAGCAAATTTGTATCCAATCTTTCAACGCTGGCATTTCACCAGACTCGAATGCCATGATTTCGCTGATTCTTGATGCTTTTGTGTCAAGAACCACCACGAGTTATGGCAGTTGTGTGTACGGCACTACAACTACTCTGTACTACTCCTGCGCTGATTTCGCCAGATAGATGCCAGATGGAAGGAGCGGTTTAAGGTGAAGACATGCCGCTATGTATGTGGCCACGCGACCTGACTGCTGTGATTACAACCAACACATGAAGCGTACCACCACAAACATCGCAGCCAACACCATCGCACCAACACCAACGTTAGTAGAACCAGGAGAATGATGTGAAGAACACACACAGTCAGTGTATGTACCGTGCATGTACCGTGCAAACGCAATAGGACACTCCCTCGGACTGTATCATGATACGGGAAGCTGTATTTTTCCAGACGACGGGGGGAAGTGCAAACGGTGATTGATGTGGCTGTCATTAAGACGGGTTTCGACGAGATCCTTCGAAAGCCACCGTTTTCGTCGTTTCGGTATTTCTTTGGCGGCCTAGGTTGGGCAAAATCTTTGTTCATACTCCGCCCTGAGGTGTGTGCTACACTTCACATCATTGCATCTGTTGTATAGAATAGTCTATGATATTAGAAATAATAATGTAAACCACACAAATGTAAAACCGCACTTCAGCTGTGACATCGAAATTTTACTCAACATCCGTCGTTGCAAGCGTTTTCTCTGGTCTATGTGGTACGTATTTCACACGGCACATGGCAAAAATAAACACACTAGACTACATATCATACGACTCTAGAATGGAGGATAATTTTTCACAAAATAAAAATAAAAAACGGGAAATGGTAGTTGTGAGTCTGTTCTGGTTCTGCTCCTCCTGCTGCTGCTGTGACGACCACATTGTTTGCATTTCAAGAACCAGAGCACAGGAGAGTCTGGTAACAGCACGAGGTCCACGACCGTTCATAATGAAACACACGAGAAAAGATTAAGCGAAAAACCTCGCAATTTTCGGATTACTATGTCACCTCTCTGACATGATGACATCAGGCATAGTCATCATGCCTGCACAACGACGACGGTGCGCCTGACGCACGCCATCACCACGCCCACACACCGACACTCTTTTCTTTGGCCACCATCCACCGGTCGGTTCATTGTGAACTACCCTTCTGCCTGGCGTCCTACACTGCATCCCGGTGAGAATGATCACAGTAGATGAGCCCCAGCATGTGGCTATCGACGCACCCTAGTTTTAACACCGCCCAATGGACCATGTGTGCATTGTTGTAATGGTATGTGGAGTCCGTTTTCTCGTGTCCACACCGGTCATGGTCGTGCATCGTACAGCGGCGTACCTGGTACAGAGTGCGGAGTGGCATCGCTAAGGCGCTACTGTGTGGTAGTCCACAATACTGACACTATATCGGCAATGCGCATACCGCCACTGCTGTTTATTTCCATCCGTGCAGAAATTTCATAGCGGCAGTACTAGCCTAGTCTGTATAGCGCACAACCAGCACTACGCTTCAATTGGTGGTATCACAGACCACACTCCAGCAGTGCTTCTTTCTCATTCTTGTTTTTTCTTGTCTGGCAAATGGTCTGGTGTGCTGGCTTGCACGTTTTTCGCCATGGTCTTCGTTACGGGTGGTATTGCTTGCATGGCCAAATCGTGTTGCTGTAATTGGATTGTGTGTATCTCGGTCCTCGTAGTTTGTGACCAAATAACTCGTCCCTTTTATTTACAGGAGGCATCGGCACGAACACTGGTGCGTCTGAATGTAGAAGTGCGGAGTGACCAGTTTTTGGGTGGAAAACACACTAAAACACCGTAACTAAGTTTCGTCACAAACCGTGTGTACCACATGCGTTCGTGATGGTAGATTATCAAGCCTTGAAAAAATGCTATATCGCTCTCTTTTTTCATGGCATAGACTTTAGACTAATTCGTCCGAGAGAACGTACGAGCAGTACGAGTAGTGAAAAACTACAAAAGGCGATAAACAATCGAGATAGTGCGTTTTTTTACCCTGTCAAGGTTTCAGAGTCAAACAATGGGGGGAAAAACTGACGATTACAGCGTCCTTATCGCACGAAACGTTGCGGGCATCTGCTACATACAGCGGTGGCGACCAATCTGCTGTCGAAATATCATGCGAATATCTCTAAGACAGGCGAGTAGCCTGCACTGCCCTGTACTGCGTGCTCGCGCCATGACAGTAACGTAGTATCCAGACGTATCGCAGTTTCATCGTCTGTCCATTGTTGCTGAGGGCCAAATTTGTCGACGAAAACCGAAAACGATCAGCGGGGCTTCTACTAGTACTTCCTAAGAACAATGATATCGAGATGGAAGGGAAAAATGATTCGCACATGGTAAAATACCAGTTCAATAGGTGTTTGATCAAGTGGCATGGTACCACATCGCTACGGGACAAGGTGCGCAATCGTGGACGATGGAGACGAAGTTTTCGTCACCATCTAATTATCACAAAATCGCTGACGCGCGATTCCACCATCATTGGGCATCTCCCAAACCACCGTTCGCACCATCGCTTGGACATGAGTCCACTGTTGACGAGATGACGGGGGTAATCCGGAGTATTCCTTGTTTGAAGGAAGGCGGCAGGGTCAGACTCTCCGACGACCGAGTTACTGAATCTTGTCACCACGTTTTTACTCAAAAATTAAAATACTCCGGAGTACTAGATTAGAATGCACTCCCCAGCTGTGACATCGAGTATTTCATTGGAATATTCCGTCGAAGATAATGTTTTGCAAGCTGAATGTATTCCTCCGATCGAGCGAATTTGAGCTGTGTGTCTTGAGTAATGATATATGGTCGGCGGCGCCGCTTGAAACTACGGTGTAGCGTGTACCAGGGTCAGCAAGGTGATGGTGATCATTCTATGAACGGAAACTCTAAAACCTGTTTTTGAGGCGGGCAGCATTTGACAGCTGTGTTGTTGTTGTTGTTTTTGTTGTTGTTGTTGTTGTTGTTGTTGTTGTTGTTGTTGTTGTTGTTGTTGTTGTTGTTCTCACATTAACTCGCATAATCAAGCCCGTGGTCACAGGAGAGGCTCCAGTCACTCTGGAGCTGAGAAACACCCGCAGGGAAAAAGACAAACCAAAGGTGGTACACGCATGTATCGCAGGTGACGCAATTCACGCCTTTACCAGAAACATATACAAATGAAATCGATGGAGTCAGCCTACGATGTGACAGGTCTACACTGGTGTATCCGCCTAACTACTCGCGCCCGGAAAAACCGACCATACCGCTTGCCACCCAAGAAATACTACCACGCGTGTAATGCACTTGAGTACTTATAACTACGCATACGCACGACAGACGCAAGTCAATCGAAAAAACGGAGCAGAAGAGACAAGGAGATAAAGGAAAGCAAGAACAAAGCAAGAAAGCGAAAAATGTCGCTTCCCGCCACTGCTATCCCAGCTACTACTGCGGACAAGGGTGGATCCTCCACGTGGATCAGTTTGGCTTCTGTCCGGCCCGAAGAACGGAGGATGTGCGGTTCGTCGTGCGCCGATGGCAAGCGCTGTGTCGAGAGAGGAAAATCTTCTCGTGCATGTGCTTGGCCGGCCTGCAGAAAGCATGACGCTGTCGACCGAGACCTACAGCCGTTTGGAAATTGCTCCCACCATTCGATGTTCTACCCACGATGCTTCTAGTTATCCGCTTGTTATACGCCGGCAGGTGGCGCTAAGTGCGTGCGGACCACGGTGCGCACTCAGAATGGTTTGACGTCATGCAGGTGGCCTCGGCAGGGTTGCGTGCTAACGCCGTTGCCGTTGAATATCAGCCATGTTCTTCACCACTGTGCTACACGTTGCCTCCGTTCGTTTCTGCGATGGCACATTCATCGTGCAGGACTTTGTCCACCTTGATGACGATGGGGCTAGCAGACTTGTGGAAGGGTTGACGTGTATGGAGGGTTGCGTCGAACATGTCTTGCGCCGACGACGCCGGCTTTTAATCGACAGTGGCCGAGGAGGTTGCCGCCATGATGAGAGCCATGGTGACCGTCTTCGAAGCCGCGGGTTTCACTGTTTCGGAAAGAGACGGAGACCATGTGCTACTGCAAACACGGGACCTTGCATACCGGGTTCCACTGTTCACCATCGAAGCAGGCCGACAGACGTATGAACGGACGAAGACGGTATCTGTACCAGAACATTACCAGCGAAGACACTAACGTCATCGCTGAGTTCAAGCGACGGGTCCGACGTATGAGGGCATGCTACACGTGGTTCGGTCCAGAGATCGATACCAAGTGATGACCGTACGGCCCAGCTTTAAGGTCTGCGTGCTGAAGGCCATGATTAAAGGGCCTGCTTTGCGGTTGTTTAACATGGACCCTCAACGCCGCTCACTATGACGACCTCCGAAAGACACACTTGGAGGTCTCCCGGGGAGTCCTTGGCTTTCAGCAATGTGCAGGCCACACTTACTTGGTACCAACCTATCCTACAGCCAAAACCTTGAACAAGACGAACTGCGAAATAAAAATACCATCCGGAATCGACAGCTCTACTTTGCTCAGGATTACAGCAGAAAGTCCTTGAGCTCCCCTCATGAGGAGCTCAATATCTCGCCCGAAAAATGACTTCGAAGTCATGCGTTCGCAGAACCCGACGAAGCTCTTATGCCTCAGTCCTATAATAATATGTACTCGTAAAACGACTCGACTGATGACTAGTTCCTCACTTGAGGAGCTCAATCGGACATGTTTCTTATCCCAACAACTGCAACCCCTGCCATGGGATGACTCGACTACCTAATCGGATTATGTTTGCAAAGATAGCCGGTGGAAAAATCCCGGGTCTAGGTGGGGCATCGCACAACCTGGCTAAAAACTCTTGAGAGACGACCTCGCCGTTTTTCTGTCCACCAAAGGCTCCACAGAAGATTCCTCACGGCACTTTGGAGTTGAAACCAACATGTATGTGGATCCGCGCAGTAAATGAAGCGGGCAAGTGGTACAGGTGGAGCCTCTGAGCAGCCGAACAGTGTATGGCCATGTGGCACGCAAAGGAGGAAGTTCAGGGTTTGGAGCGACGCGCAGCTCGAACACGTGACGCACAGAGCCAAAAGGGGGGTGAGGGGAGTAGGCCAACCGATGTTTTCGAAAAACGCAAAACGTAGAACGACTCCAAGGTGGGAAGGCACCTGGCCGGCTAGTAGGTGAAACGTGTCTGCGAAACCTTGAGCTATCATACAGCGGCTACCTTGCGTTTTTTTCATTATGTGATATTTGTGTTTTCCGCTCCATCCTCGCCGAAAGTGGTGGGTGTCAGCCAATACTGCCGCCTACCAACCACCGCATGCGGGTTCTTGCTGGACAGGTTTTCTTCTCTTTTTCGGTTCAACCTTTTTTTTACTTTCTTCGTCCCTTCATCAAAAATCAATCCGTTTTGCTGTGCTCTGTTTGTTGCTGTTTTCGTATTGCGTACCCTTGTGCGCTGTTGCGGCGACGATGTTGGTATGGACGCCGCCGTCGGAGACACCTTATTAAGTAGAGGACATTGACCAGGCAGCAATCAGTGTGCGTTACCCTGTAGCAGGTGCATTCGGAATCCCACTAGGTGCAGCCCAAACGCCAGCTGGGGGGTATTATCGACTTCGTTACGGCGGTTTCGCTAGTTCAATGATTTTTTTTTTTGCGCCTGTTGTTGTAGGTATTTGATTTCAAAAATTCAAGAACATGGTCAACTGCTAAGAGCGCCTCTAGCACCGTGGTTGGGTGAATTTGATGCTAGTCGACGAGGGAAGAAAACGCCGAATCGTTCTCGAGATAAAAATAAAGGCACACGCCGTAGTGGGGAGGGGGGAAAAGGGCCCCCGGATCTCAGTTGCTACTTGGAGGGAGCACGAGAGCAGTAGTGCGAGGATGAGAAATAGGATGCAAAAAAACATATATGCACGGGGACGACGATTACGGCGGTGAGTCGTCACCTCAGTCGTCAGAATCAGTGCGCAGGTGGAAGACCTCGCGACAAATCCTCTACTCTACTTCCGGAGTAATGTAAGGTCTCGAAGCCAAAATGGTTGCTGCTCCTAATGTGGGTTGCATGGTGCCATCTGCTGTGCTTCTTGTTGCTAGCTGTCTGCTACGCTTTGTGTTTTTTTTCTTTTGTTTTCGCCGAGTCTTTCTGTTTCCCTTTCTCTCTTTCCAACCGTTTTATCCTGCGTATTTGTTCAGGATTTCTTGTGTATTTGTTTCACATTTTTCACCTTTTTTTGTTGTTGCAAGTACCGGCATTGGTTACGGCATGCTACAGCAGTACATAAATAGTCCACTGTGCTTGCAACATTTATGTTGATTTAGTCTAATCTAAATATTTGGGTACTGCATTATGGTGCAATCATTCGACCATATATCAGGTACTACTGCTTCTGTATGGAAGGATATTCGTTTTACATTGGAACGGCATCTACGCTATATCGTCGGAGGGCAAAAATGATAATAACATTACTACATATATTTGCGTTTTGCCTAGGAAATGCTTTTGTTGCGGTTGGCATTGCACGACCAAATCACCTTGGTGTATTTTGTAACATTTTTTAAAGGACGTCAGCTATGAGTTGGACCAATTTAGGGTATTTTTTTATTTTTTGTGTACTGAGCTCGTACGGCCGAGTGGACCATGCTGTATTGGGAAGCTTTTTCCCCACGCAATTTTACGCATTTCGATCTGAAATTTCGTTTTGTATGGAGATCCGTTGGAGGCACAACCGAACGATTCAAAGGGGGTCAAGTACACACTGGTATATTTGTTCATGGGCAAGAAGAGTATGCGGTCGTTTCGATAAACATCCGGATCACGTTTTCGCCAAAAAATTAGGAGAAATTAAAAATTCACCATGACCCCGATTGCAGCTGTAGACTAGACGAAAGTGACGCGAATCACATGATGATGAAAAAGATTTGAAAAAACAAAAACGATATTTTGGATTGTTGGGCAATCCAGATTTTGTGTCCCTCCTCGCAACATCTCGACTTTGTATTGCAGATACTAGGCACGTCCTATATCTTGATATACCACGCATTAGGCGACGGCGAGGATATCGATCGTTTCGTGATGCCTCGGAGAATGTTCACACCAAGAATCAGCCAAATTCACTGCTGTGCAGTTATTCTGGACTTCTTCGTACACAATTTCGTATCGAGACACCTCAGTCATTAGTGTTGCAATTTCTCGACAAATGACTCTCGACGAAAACAAGTTGAATTAGCAAAATCGTGCCGTCTGCACATGCGCTGCTGGCCCGGGAACACTGCATTAAAATTTGGAGGCCTAGTACCTCCAAATGGTCGTGAACACGCCGATACACAACTCAGTTTCGTTTTACTGGACCAGCTCGAGCATCTCCTCTGCCTCGTAGATTGCGGCCACACAGCTCGTCTAGTTATGAGGCATAGGCACGGGCACCGACTGTGCTGGATGTGGATCGATTAGGATAAATTTATTCAATAATGTTAAGAACGCACCCGGAGTGAGTGTAGAGCTACACCCACATGGATAGTGACGTGGCTCTCTGCCGTGTTGGGTAATGTTGTGTACGTATTGTGACCGCCCTATTCAAAAATGCTACTCCAGCGAGCTGTGGTACTGAGTCTACCGAAAAAAACACCCCAGCTCTAGCGTGAAGCGCGCTCACCATACCGTACAGCACACAGCTAGCCGCTTTACTACCACTACTACTGACTGCTGTATACAACGGTAACCTACAAAACCCATCACAGCATGTGGGATGGAATGCGTTTTTTAGCCCACATTCTTGATAGTATAGTGGGGGGACAGAGATAAATCGACGAGGATGACGTTGGAGTTACCTCGCCCACGTGTTTTTCGAGACGGCGCCGATCGGTGTTAGCGCTGTCTCTCGTTGGCGAGCGAAATTGCTGGACAACCTGTCAGTTCAGCACCCTGCTTGCTGCGGTATATTGACACAAACCCGCACACGACGTAAAAGACAAAACCCTCGCCAAGGATGGGACATGTTTTAGAGACCATCCTTGAACATCAGGTGCGAGGTAGCAAGGCGAAAGTTTTAGTGTCGCTGGTGTGATCTCGCCCGGGTATGCGCAGCACGGGTCGGCGTTTTCTTCATTTATTGGGGAATAAATCAGCGTTAAAAATCCGCTCTATCTAGCATTCGTGTGTTGTAACGATTCCAACAGTGTGTATAACGCGAACAAAATGAAAACTCGAGCGACGATATTTATTAGGCAAAAATTTCCATGGGTTCTGTGATTAGGTCTCTAGCGTGATTAGTCTAAAGCGTTTTTCTTTTTTTTTTTTCCATTCCATTTAATATCTTGAAAGCACTCCTCCCGCCCTCCTTCCCAGTAGTAGCTCAGATCTGGGGTCACATATCGGATCTCCCTCACCTTTTCTCAATAAGGAAAGTACGTGCCTCTTATCTTCTTCACGATAATTACTCAACACTTTCTTGCCTCGTCAACTAACTCGCGCATCGGATTGTTGTACCTACCCACACGCCGCTAGCCGCTCTGAGCAGTTTATCCTCTATTTTTGTTGTTTTTCGTAAATGACGTTAAATCTCACCACACGGTGGGATAATCGAATTCGAGGGCCACCGCTAAAAGCATCCGAGGGAAACCACTGGACCACCAGGGCGACCGATGACTGTTGCTCGGTCTCAATACAGTACTTCTGTAGCATTAATTTCCCGTACGCTATCGCTGACATATATATCCTTTCATCATTCACGAGGAAATACGCATCCTGTAACACGCGCCATCACACACAGCTTGCAGGTCGTATTGTTTTCGAATTTCTCGATCACACATCGATGACTTCATCTGCTTCGTTGCCACAGTATTAGTATCAACAGTAGTTGCTGCTTGCCTGCTGGGCGACCCTCTCTGTATCCATCTCTGTTTCCAAGTGTTTTTTCGCTGGTGTTGTGTTCTGTTTTCTTGTATCAGCGCCCCACCTCTCCACTCCGTTTTTTTTTCCAATTGCCTGCTCTGCTGGCTTGATCTTTTTTTGCCATCGTGTTGATTGCGACGAATTGCATGGCCAATCCACGGCTGCACTTGCACTGCATATCTCATTCTGGTAGTAGTGTTTGTTACCGCACAGAGCTCGTTTCTTCAGGACCAGGTAATTTCTATGAGGCGTCGGCACGGACAACTGGTGGCCCTGGACGATGACTAGTCGCAACACCATTTCATGCGAACAACGTTCACGCACAATTAACTACCTGTGGTTTTTTTTTTAATTAAGTTGCTTCTACGGCGCGGCAGTAATTTTTTACGACTGGTTATAGTGCGGGTGAGCGTTTCTGTTGACGCACCTTGGAAAAACCATGAAGTAGGAGTTGCCCTTCAACCCCTCTGATAAAAAACCCTAAATCCCCCCTCTATAGTGTACAAACCCCCAACCCCCCTCCCTTTACAACATTAGTCTAGGAAAAGTTAATTGTGGCCAATAACGGATTTCCAGCTGTCAAGTCGTGAAGCAAGAGACTAAATTTAGTGCCTCCGGGCTTGGAGAGGCAAGTCCCTTGTACACCGACGAACATAATACGAATTTGGCATATCTCAAGTCTAGCATTTTTGAAGCGCATACCGTATAGTACGGAAGACAGCACACCCCGGCCATAACAATTTTGCGTTTAAAAATATTATCCCCGGGTGTGCTATTGTAGGGGGTATGAAAAACAAGGGGGGTATGGCAACAAGGGGTGTGCTAACACATGAGAGGTACGGGTTTGAAACCCGAGTTTTTGGCTTTATCAGGTGAGGCCGGTACTGGTATGGCACACGTTTTTAAAACGCGGGGGTGACAGCAAAAACCTGCGCCTTGCTGCGATACCGGAGAACAGTTATCATACCGGTAATGCGAACATGCCGGTATTCAGTGGTGAGACTCTCGACAATTGCAGGTCGAAGGCCGTGTCACGCTGCCAAATCGCCTGCTTCTATCTTTTTTTGATATAAAACCACTCCATCCAGCCCGAACCCACAGCACAACAACAACAGCAGTATCGTACCGGTACCACCGCAGTGCGCGCTTGTTGGTTGTTGACGTAACGGGGTACTACCGCTGAAAACATGAACTCAAACGAGGAAAAAACACCAACAACAAGCGAAAACAAAAGTCAAAATGAAGAGGGCACAGACGAGGAAAAGAGAGACGCAAGTAAGAATATTACCGATACTGCTTGCCGGTACAATAGGTACCGGTAACGACATCACCCGAGGACCTTGCCGGTACTAATTGTGAACCAAAGCACAAAACTGACGATATCGTATGTCACCCTGCCGAAAAATGTTCATATCACGAGTTACAAAACTAAATTGTGTTTGCCTGACCCTCCACCACACCGAATATACCGGCAATACCCGTACCACCGGTAACGCGTACGTACTAGGTTCCGTTCACACCATGCCATTATTGACCGCAACCAGCAGCAGCAGGTTCATGCCATTATTGACCGCAACCAGCAGCAGCTAGCAGCAGGTTCCGGTGAGGTTGGGGCCGCAGACTCGTATGGGTCACTGTGATGGGGCAAGTTGTTGCCTCCGTGCTGGTGTCAACATTGGTGCCCGTTGCGGGCGCATGGGATTCACCAGGCGGCGTGACAGAATCCAGGAGTTTGTCGGTGCCCGTTGCGGGCGCTTGGTATTCACCAGACGGCGTGACAATTCATGGGTTTGGTACTATTTTCAGGCGTTCCTCGTAGGGAGGGGTGGTGGTTAACGTCCCCCCGTTGATGAATCGATGGTTAACAAACAAAACAAACAAAATATCACTTAGTACACATAATCACGAACGAACCAGATGTAGATTCGGTTTTGTGTCACTTTTCATTTCGTGCGCGGTCTCGTGTCGGATCCGGCTTCTGGCGAGGGTATATTGTCAGTTTCGTGAGTTCGAGCCCCGCCGAGTGCACAAATACTCGTATAAATTCGTTGGGACTTCTTCTTCTGCACACATTGAATTGTGGAAAGCGCGAGAGCATGAGTTAGCAACACTCGATGAAAAATCGACGAGCAGTAGGACTGCTGAGCCCTATGCGCGATAAAAATTGGAGGCAAGAACGGTGGGGGAGAGGGGACGACACCTGTTACCACGGCTTGTCCAGAAGCTGGAAAGTAAAAGCGTTAGAAATTACCGCGTATTTGAGAGAATGGTTGACACATGTTTTTTATTGTATAAACCCCAGCTCGTATCTTTTGAACTGTAATTAACCAATGTACGGTGAAACCTTTTTTGTTTTGTACACAGCGGTGTGTGTTATTCATTTTCTCGAATAAGTTGCGAGGTCTACTGCTTTTAGGTTGGTTCGTTACATCATATCATATAACTGATATTGGCACCCATCTACATCCAGCACAACCACTGTCCGTGCCAAGGCCTCCCGGAGAGACGAGCCCTGAGCTGTGTGTGTCCACAAACTGCAAACTTCGATGAGGCAGAGAAACCAAGCTGAACACCTACTTTGAAAATTGAATGCAGAAATGTTGGATGTGGTTGAACGTTAAATGCCAACCGCAATTTTTTGTAACGCGCGGGCAAAAAACCAAAACACAAAGCAAGCCAGCACACCAGGCGATTTGCACGGAAACGGGAGAACGTCATGAAAATAATTAAGAAAACGAGAAGTAAGTATCAGATGTTAAAAAAAATCAACACGCTCCATCCAGCTGTGAAATCAAAGAATTTGTCGAAACTCGTCTTCGCCATCTGTGTGATACTTCCATTGCGCGCATTACGGGGTCTGTGTCCTCATCGAGGAAATAGGTCGGCGACTCCATATAAATGCAAACGATGACGTTCCGCTCAATATACAGAGAGTAGACAGTTAGTTATGAAAAAAACTGGCAAATTGGCGCAATGTGCAAATTATGTAGGATCAATAGGGAAACTTGGTATATTATATGACCATTGCATGATTGCCGGTACAAACCCGTCAGACACTCACCAGAAACAATGGGTTCGTATCAACATGATCCCTCGAAAACATAGCGGTCCTACGTTTGAGCACAATATTAAACGAGCAACCGACGCTGATGTACACGGTGGGGTATAACCGAAAAGTCATGCCCCCTGCCAAGCACAGTATTGTATTTATACTAACACTCTGATCCCCTCCTGAGATCCCACCCCTGATGGGCTATACCTTCTAGGTTAGGGTTTGTTTGTTGATGGTAGGCTTCCGAGGCTTTTTGGTATGGTTGGGACATGGTGCCAGGTGCTTTGTTTGGTATGTTTGTATTTCAACACGAGGGCAATTTGTGCATGTAAGCTATAAATCCTTTCGAGGGGATAAATCTGACGGTTTTGACACCAGTATATTATTGGGGGCGGGGGGGGGGTTGGGGCGGGGGGAGGGGGGGGGGCGGGGGGGGCAGCTCAATATGTGCCTGGAAACTGTACATTATTTTGAGGGGATAAATGTGACGGTTATGGAAATAATACATCAGTTTATCATGTACTCCGAGAGTATATCCTGGGGTAAGTCGTACAATCAGTGAGTAAAGAGAGGGTGGAGTGTTCGAGGGGGTGGGGTTGGGATGGGTTGGGGGGGAGGTGGGGGGTGAGGGCGGGGGGGGGGGGGGGAGGAAGGGCTTTAGGTGAGGGGTTAGGATATATATGTAGCATAGCATCGGCGACTCCCCTTAGAACAACTACATGTGGATTATCGTTCTTCCTTTTTTTATTTCTTTTTTTTTCTGCGTTTCATGCCACATGCTCTCACACTATCCTCCCGTTCCTCCTAGTAGTAGCTCAGATACGGGGTGACATGTGCATAGCGGGGACCCGTGCTACGATAAACGTGCACCACCTTTTTTTTCGTTTTTACCTAATTCAGGAGGGTTTCACACTTATTCATCAAGTATGTGATATGTGTAGGGAAATATAACTGATACCCCGGATGAACATCCCATGTTATTTGGGGGTATTCCACGAAAATCATGGTAAACAAAAGATTTTCAAATATTTTATTTTCGACGATTTTGGGTGTTACGGTCCCGTCATTCAACAACCATTTCAGCCAAAAAAAGGTACACCTTAATTAGTTTATCGTAGCACGCGTAGGGGCCCTGCTCCCCTTTCCCCACTACACCGCACCTGCCTAAATTTTTTTTTACGAGTTGGAATAATCCAGCATTTTTTTTTTTTTTTGTCGACTCGCGTCGAATTGTAGCTCGTATACACCGTTAGGGGTGAAATGTGTGTTATTTTTTGCCACAACATCGCATGGTGTATCTTGAAAAGCAGTCAGTACCGGAAAACGGTGTCGCATGCACAGGCTTTCACATTATTTGTGTTTAGGCACAGGCTGTATCGCATACATGGCACGATACAGGACATGGGTTAACACGACTTGGCTACCAGGGTTGGCGACGGCTCATCCGCCCACGAACGCCACGTCGGGTCACAGATACACACAGCGGACCTGACATCATAGCACACCTCTTGATATAATATGGTTGTTGACAGGGACAGATAAGGCATGACTTAGGATACGCACGCAAATACACATGGGGCACAGAGCTAAAGGCGCATTGCACGCCCATGCAAAAAAAAAGGGTTTTGCAGACGGCTCTATGCTCACACGGTGGGTGTTTCACACAGCTGGTAGTAGAGACGCCAACTGACGACAGTACTTTATAGCGTGGGTAAGCGCATTTCGATGGTTCGTAGTCGACGAGAGATCATGTTGAAATCACCCTTCGATCTCTATAACGCAGAACGACTCCTGCACCGCAGTGGGGAAGGCGGCGGGGGGGGAAAGAAGCCTGCGTGATGACCCCCGGTCTGAGTTGTTACGTCTATCAATAGTGGGGGAGAACGAGAGTTATCAATTGCGACTGCTCGTAGACAGGATGAGCAAAATATATATTTAGATGATACGAGGCATAAACAAGAATATTGCAATCGGTACTGAAAACAACGCCGTACCTACTGCGGTGACGAGTTGTGTATGGCTCGAGGTCAGTTACAAACCTTGAGAATTCCATCATGAGGGGTACACCACACATTACGATTTCAATCGAAACTAACAGTAAAAAACGTGCGTGCTACGATACAGAGAGGTGCACCACTCTTTTTTGAGGTGTTCCTCAATTTGGGAAAGCCTGATTTATAGAAGAATGAACTGCTACCGAATGAAAAATCCCATGGCCTAGGTACCCAAAGAGAAATATTAAAAAATTAAGGAGGCGTATTTCCAACGATTTTGGATGAGGAGCCCTCCCTGTCGTTCAGAAACCATTTCTAACGAAAACTGCTCTTACCTCTATCGTAGCATTGATTGGTAAAAAAATCGATAACACTGGGTTGACCGTGTCACAAAAGGTCGTTCATCTCGTGTGTCGGGAATCGTGAACATCGCTGACATCATTTTCGTCTCCACTTCCCATTTTCCATCGAAATCCGTTATGCCCTTCCCATGTCATGTGGAAAGTTAATTGCCAGCACTCCACCAAAAGGAGACATTAGTTCATCTCCACTTCCCACTTACCACCAAAATCCCTTATGGCCCTCCGACGTCGAGTAGAAATTTAATTGCCAACACACCATCAACAGGAGACATTCATTGAATTGCTGCGCACTGCACATTTACTCTGCACACGATGCACTGATCAAAAAAACATATACAGGAGGTCGCTATGTCACCAGCACTACTCCTGGCCTCTTCGTGGCCCAGAGCGCACGTCACTATCAATCAAATATGCCAGGGAACGACACTTTGACCCTTGGCTGACGCCAAACTACCAGGTTTTAATGTGAAACGATCGGTTGGACACCCTTGACGGCTGGATGTTCCCTATTGACTGACGGCTTGCGGACACATTTTCTATCGCCCCCTCGCGTTCAAGTTCGTTTTATTGTACCGCACAATGCACAACCCGGCATCAACCAACTTACAATAGCATTTGCCGTGTGACTTTTTTTTTGTATCATGTTCCTGCTGCTGCCACTCCCCCTCGCACCGCACAACACGTCGGGAACAGACTTCGGAAGGGCATGATGACGCCGTCACGCCTGATTTTGGCTGGAGCCTTGGCTGGCCTCGGCACCGCAGCTGGCAAAGGATTGCCCTTCGGGAACGGTGAGAGCTGACCGCCACCCCACACTGGTGATGTAGAATCTCTAGGGAGGTGACGCTTCGGTCACAGGATTGCTATGATGAGTATTTATTGTTCTTCTCATTCATTACCCTCGCACTTCTGTCGCGCTCCCTCCCAGTACTTCTCAGACCCCAGATTCATGAAGCTGGCCCTGCCCCCACCTCCCCACCACGTTACGTGCCATACTTTTTACCGCCAGAATAATGTAGCATTTTCTTCCCTCTCATCGACTACCGTCAAGTGCTATGCGCTTTATTGATGTATTTACGTTTTTTCACGACTGGAAACCCGTGTTTGATAACCAACTACTTGGAATTGGTCTATGGAGTATTTTCGGGTTTCGCGAGGGATTACGAGTAGCTTCTCTGATTTGTTTTTTACGATACGTACACTGCCGTCGCGAACTTATTTTTTTGCTGTGTACCAATATAAACCATACTGCTGCTGTAGTGCTGTCTATGGGTCCATTCCGAATCGCGCTGACAGAGGGCCACTCGCGAGGGCAAGCTATACTGGCGATGGAACTGTGCGTTAAGTACTCCACACGAAATACTATACATATGTAGCTGGCCTGTAACACTACGATATACCGCAATCCTCGGTCAGGGAGCTTGTCGCTTCACAGCATGAAATAGCTAGAGCCGCGAGAAGGTGCCGAGTCAGTCATCCTTTTTTAGGATTGGGAAAACCACCTTTTCGGGGTATACACCAACTTGGAATTAGTGCAGAGCCATCCCACGCTATCATGGAGGGGTGCACCATATTCCTAGAATTTTCTGAATTCCTAGTACATGAGGAGCTAGTTGAATATCTCACACGAACATGACTTCGAAGACATCCGTTTTTAGGAAGCCCTCGACCAATCTTGCAACACACCCTTATCCTCCAAAACAAAGCATACTATATACCTGGTACATTGTTTGATGACCAGCCTGTTGTTCTTCGCCCGAAGAGCTCAAGCGGATCATCACTAGAAACGCTTTTGGCCAGGAAGTTGCGAGAACCCCATCGAGGAATAATTCTCCAGGACGTTTTCACTAACGCACACAGTACTAGTTATTGTCCGAGAATCAACAGCTCTACTTGGTTCTCGGCTATTTTGAACGGGGATGCGGTAGGCGGGTCACCCTCAAGAATTTTGCACCTCGTACACACTTACACGTATGTCAAGAGGGGGAACAGTCAGTATTCTCACTGCTGGACTTTCGCTGATTGCACGCGAGTGACCCTCTAAAACTCAGTGCAAAGAGAAAAAAAAAACGACTCCTCGGCCGTTCTTTGGGACGCAGCAGCGCAGAGCCAACCCATTTCATTGCGAGTTCATGTCAAAATTTTTCAACATGACGAAAGCCTACGGCCGCGAAGGAACAGGCGGGGGGTCACACTCGCGTGATTGGCCCTGACCCACTCCAAAGAGAAACCCCCAAAAGAGACTTCTCTACTGTACCGTTGGAAACGTACAGTTACTTTTGATATTACAGGGACATGAATCAGCAATGCATGTCACGACAAGCTACGCTGCGCCTTGACAATCACCTTTTTTAGTAATTTTGTTGTTCGTTCAAGCAGGAGCCAGTCGTCCGCGTGTAGCTCCAACCAAGTAGCGAGGGTGGGAGTACCCGCTGTCACCCCTAGACTCTGCCCTGGCTGAAAAAGAATTGCTGGGCGTCACCCTAGCCTTGGGTCAAGGGCAGACTTCCCGACTTGATTGGGTTTCTATTGATGTAGGAACGGCAATTCGATATGGGAGTTAACTCCTTGTGGTGTGCGTCAATCGGCCGTGTCTGGGCTGATTGCTCTGCTTTGCACCCCTAACCTGAAGCCGACAAGTCGGCGGGTCACCAGAGATGGCTCTGCCAGCCGACTTGCCGAATAAATTCATTTGAGGCGAGTGGTCAACGTAACTATTTGCCCATATACAACTCTTTGATTTTTCGATTTTCAATACGTGCACCGCTCGACGTCATACATAAAACGTTTTCTAAACTTTTCTCCCCCCCTATTGTTTGTACGACTTACAGGAAATAAGTGATGAACTGGTGCATTCCTTTCAAAGCTGTCAGGTTTTGACTCCCTCAAAATAACCTTTTTACAGTTTTTACGCACATACAAATTGATTAGCATCACCCTGTTAACCCTGGCACAGGCTACACTGAACTAGTAAAGAAAGGGAGTCGTCGATCTATATCCATGTTGAGGATGCACACACCCAGCAATGCGCGCTTGCGGGGAATATCACACAGCTTGCGAAAACCCAGATTAATGGAACTGTTCCTCAGATACATGAAGAGCTCAACCAAGCCCAGAAATACGGTATGGTCCAAAAAGGGGAACGCCCACCGCACTATAGAGGAATGCCTCCTCGACGATGTGAGACATCCCACGCTATCATAGGGGTGCAGCAGATTCTAGGAAGTTTTTGAGCTCCTAACATGAGGAGCCAGCTCAATATCTCCCCTCCGAAACATGACTTCGGAGGCATTCGTATCGCATAACCAGATGAGCTCGTATGCTCTAGTCCCCTAAAGCAACTCGTGCTCTGGTTAAATTGTGAGACAAACCGGTTATTCCTCATTATTGAGGAGCCCAACAGGGAAGGTAAACCTTTTGGTTGGCTCAGAAAGCGCATCTCCAATGGTGGAATGTCACATTTCGATATCTCGATATCTCGATTGCGCCACTCGTGCCGGTTAAGCTTCCCTTCTATCCCACGCTTGGCGTTCCTAGGCCGAAATGTCGTTTTGGTTGCAAAAGAGGCGTACGTATAGGGAGTTTGTTCTTCAGGAGCAAAGCGTTGGATCCGTGTTTTATTCCCGTTTTAACGGGCGTTCCAGTGAAGAATATTCGAGATACTCAAGAAGGTAAAAATGTTCCTCGGTGTGGCCCGAAAAACCGGTACATACTTGGAGTTTTAGGAATCTGGAACAAAGGCGCGACGTACTTCAAGAAACCATACCTACGTACTTGGAGACAGAACGCGAGCAAACGATCATGGCCTCCCCCAATGTTGTGTCAAAGGCATTCCATTCGCCCGAGAATTGAAAAAAGACAAAAGCGATGACACGATGCCGGTACTTGTATTACGGCGTTACCATGGTCGTGTGCCTTCGGTCTGCGCAGCCCCGTACAAACATAGAAACAACGACATAAACATCTGGTGGTGCTCGTAGAGATATTATTTGAAACAATTGCAACACCCCGATCAAATCAACCGTGTGTGTATGATCACGGATATCCCACCCCAAGCAACGATGACAGCAGAGGTGGCCCACGGCTGGCGAGGTGATCTGCAAGTAGTCTTGTGCAGTGGTAGACTCATCCAGCGGTGGTGGTTGCACGTTCTCGGTCAAACACAGTACTTCTGGGTGGTTGAGCTCATGTAAGGAACTGCCGGTCAGTGAAGGAATTTTACAAGTATAAGTTGATTGAAGACAAAAGTGCATAAGAGGCCCTTGGTCGGTTTGCGCGAAATAATGGATTCCAACAAGATCTATATGTTACGGGCGCGAGTGAGATGTTGACCTAGATTCTCATGATAAAAGATTAGAAGGTTCTTGGAATATGGTGCACCAGTGCCGTCGGATGACTGAGTACTACACAGAGCAGTGTAGTAGTCACTATGCACCGGGCACGTCGTTCATGATCGTGTCGCTCTGCCGAGGGCCGACTATATATGCGGCCACCTATTTTGCTTTTTTCGTCCTTGCCATCTGTTTTTCCCTTTTCTACTGTACACCACCGCCAAAGATGCATCCTATTGTATAGAGGTAACGTTATTTTTTTCCATGTATATGCAGCTCAGAATGACTAGGTTCCTTAACAAAATAATTTGGTAAATATGTCCCTTCGTTTTCTGCAAAACGCTTGTTTTTGTATGCTCGGGCCCCCGGTTCGCATATCAAATGGCACTCTCAGCTTGCTCAGAATCAATATTCGGGTAGGACATGGAGCTCCGTCTCAACGCCTACACCGCTGGAACACCGTTTTTGAGTCAAAATTCCTTGAAATTAGTACCGGGAGGGGTTTCAGGGCTCCCGACTGAGAAGTTGAGCACTCACCCTCGGAAGGCAAAATGGTGCACCCCTGCAGCCCTTTACCAAAAGGACGCAAAACGTGGTGTTCCACACGACGATTAACAGCCCCAATATTTCGTGTGCCCCCAATAAGTCAACGCAGTTGCGACAGGGGCTAACTCGCGAGTTCGTTTGTTGCTGTCTGTGCGCTCTCTCTTCGTCCCTTTGCTTGCAGGCCAAAAAGTAGGACAGTGGACAGGGATCCGCGGAGGACGCAGGCTGCAGGTATGAGCCGCAATCTGCTGCGCTAGGGATGTTTTTTTTTTTTTTCCAGCCGTCTTACTTGAGCAGCGCTCCGTGATTCAGCCTATACCTCTTTACGAGAGCATCGATTCAAGTGCAAGATTGATGACCAATCTTATGCCTCCGACAAGCACCGCAATTATTTCAACCCTATAAAACTGTTATGCCAAGAATAGACGGACCCTAAGATATATGTTATGGCTTTGTACGTTTTTTTTTATTTCTGAACCACGACAAAGCCCCCCAACCCGATACAATCGCGCCTGAATTTCAAACTTTTTTTTTTTCGCGCTATTATTATTGTTTCGCATAGCTAGGCCTGAGGATTCGCTCTTTTTGTGCGCCCACGTCATTTTTTTTTCCTAATAAAAAAACGTTTTTGGGTAAGGTATAGGTACACGGGTGCTACAATAGTGGTAGCACTTTTCGTCCGTTTTTTTTTCAAATGAAGGTGCTCCGTAACCCTAAACCTCCGTAAATACGCCCCATTGATTTTTGCATGATTTTCGCCGTGTATACCCCTCCCTAGGGAAACGGGTTTTCCATCCGCGATAAAAGCAGGTTATTTTATCTCCAAACCGGTTTTTCAGAGAGGTCTTCAGCTCCCAAATTTTGAAAACATCGCAGAACAAAAAAACGGGTCTTTCATCCACGATAAAAGCAGGTTATTTTATCTCCAAACCGGTTTTTCAGAGAGGTCTTCAGCTCCCAAATTTTGAGAACATCGCAGAACAAAAAACTGTGGAACTCCATCGTAGCACGCGTCTCCCCCTACCGCGCAGCCTCAAGAAAAAATGATGGATGTCACCTCTACCGCGTAGCAGCGTCAACAACGCGTTGTGTACTAGTTGAGCGCGATCAGTCAGAAGTTCTTCAGGACACACGCTGCGATCACAGCGGCAGACCTCACTTTGTCCTCTGGGGGGGAGCTCCAAACTGAGGATTTCGGCACCCGACGAGCCAGCAGACTGCACGTTGTATTCTGGGGGAACTGTTTTCAAACGGAGGAGGTCTCCATCCGCCAAGCCACCCCACGCTCTAGCGCTAGCGGCGCGTTCAGTAAGAGGCTGCTGAGCTCCTAACACGAGAAACTCGATTCCTCACTATAAACATGACTTCGACGATATCTGTTTTTGCGCAACCCGACCACTAATCCCCACCAGGCATGTGCTAGTCCTGAAACCAGCACGTTCGACGTGCTTGTCATACCAACCGATGGTTCCGCACCCGAGAGGCGTAACCGGCCCTAGGAACGCTTGGCCCGAAGGATACAACACCCCAACCGTGGGGCGATCCTCAAACACAACGACGGATCACGAGGGAAGGGAAAAAACTGCAACCTTTTTTTAACAGAATGAAGCCCATGACTAACCAAAGGACCCGCGAAAAGCGGTGGTATGCCGACAATGTCGAAGAGTTCCCCCGTGAAGGGGGCGAAAAGCGCAACACCTCTATATAGTAGCACATGTTCTAGCCACACTGCGGATCTCCATTCGTGGCAGGCTTCATGACATCGCGCGAAAACGTGCTTGGGTGAGGATTTAATCTGGGAGCCCAACCGTGTCTATTTTAAAACGCCGTTCCTTGACTTCCAAGCTTATCAAGCGCGTTGCATCCGATTTGATATTTTACGGTAATGTTCCGTTATGTACCAGGCTGTAGCAGAGGGTATATCAGGACTAAAGTTGCGCTGTATTCGACCTAGGCCAGCTGTTCGGTGAGGTACCTCTGCCTCACCTCAAGGGACGATTCTTCTATCGCAGCATGCGCCGTGAAGGGGTTAAGTGCCCTCCCCCCGTCCCCCCCCCTCGATCAATTCTTCCACGGTTTTCGACATCCTGTTTTCATTTCGCCGCGCGGTATTTTTGCAACTCGCTCGGTTTTCCGACCAGCTACACGTCTTTCGCCGATGCAAACTTGGTCTAGGGCTAGAGCACGCGCCAAGTACAAAGAGTTGTGCTTGTCCCACGTGTCCTCCAGCCACTACGCTGCACGCTACGTGAAGTTTTATTGTTTTTTCCTCTTGACAGAATGTAACGGTAACTAGTAGTTCCTGTGGGTGTGTCCCTTAAAACGCATGCGTACAAACGTGCAAACGTTACAGGGTGGTAAAACCCTACATCTCCACTCGTAAGCCTTTACCACCCACTACGTCCATGTCTTGCCCACTTCCCAATTTTGGAACACGACCTAGAGCACTGTCAATGGATTAAAGGTCATTTTGACGACTACCTTCCCCTTCGATATATGCGCGCTACGGTGTGCACTTTTTAGATATACCGTTTCCTAAACGACTGTGCTACTTAGCCCAAGATCGTCGCAATTTCAACCTTTTTCGCAGTTGTTTTTGGGAAGTACTCACCTTATGCTCCAAACACGTTTTGGGGAAGGATAAATATACATCGGAACCTCACAAAAATAACAGGATGAAGTTCTACCGTCGTAGCATGCGTCCTTAACAAACCCTTGCAACTGTTACCGCTTCCTGATTCACACTGCGCGCGATGCCAGGGGGCTCTCTGCAACTCCATCGGCTGCCCGGCCGGCTATACTCCCATCGCCGACGCCCAGTTCGTGGAGTGCGTCGGCACTTGCTTGGAATCGCAGTGCTGCGAGGCGTTTTGCTCTTATCATGCGTGCCCTGACGGCTACGTCCCCATCCAAGATGCCGGAACGACCATGTGCGAAGACTCAGGATGCACTGACTCCTCGTGCTGCGGTAAGAAAAAGTTTGTGTCCCCCGCGGATGCGAACCGAATGACCACCATATGGCGGACTCTAGTCAGTTGTTGGCGTCGTAGCACGGCTTGTCGGGGGCCGCACCTTGGCTTACGCACTGTCAAACTCCCCCCGAACCAATCACGCGGAAGAGGTAAACCCAAGCATGAAGTCGACGCCTTGGATCAACGCGTGTCAACAGCACGCCTTTTTTTCTCTGGGCATCGTTAAGAACGTGTGGTTGTTCCCAGCACTCAAACAACGAGATCGTGCAATGCTAACGTCCAATTCCACGCAAATCAACGAGGGCAGAAAATGTTGACTTGGTCTGGCGATGAACTCGGAGGCGCGTACCGGGAGCGGGGAGGGGGAAGAAGAACCTGCCTAAGTGACCACCCCGTGTCCGTCTTACGTCTGGAGAGGCAGAAATGGAAATATAGTATGCGAATATAATGGATGAGATGAGCACAACACATGTGCTACGATAGAGGTATACCTTTTTTCGGCGAAAATGGTTCCTCTGAATAACGGGGCTACTTAACCCGAAATCGTTGCAAAAAAAGAATTCGTATCCCCGTCTCCATACAACCATTTTTGGGTGCCAGAGGGAAAACGACTTCGTATCCCCGTCTCCTTACAACCATTTTTGAGTGCCAGAGAGAAAACGGAATGTTTGACAAAACTGACGATCTTGCAGTCATGAACGCGATGGAGTGTATATCGAAAATCAACCCAGCAGCTACACAATACGCGCGCGTAGAATAGCAGGACCTGTAGTATAGACGATCGTATGTGTCGCCCGTCACGGCTATGATACGATGATAGCATAATTGCGAAACGCTTCTATCGCTTCGTATGTGCAGACTGATGTTTCAACGGTATGGAGATGCACCATATTTGTTTCCTCGTGTCAGCTGACTAATTTAAAGAGGTTCGGCATTTGGCCCCGAGGGGCCATAAATGTGTCGGGGGTCTGAAAGTGCGACCTGATGGACGATCTCATGGTCGAGTTGTATGACGATGAACATTCGAAAAAAAAAAAAACACACACACATGAAAGAAACGCTGTTTCAACGATATTGGGGTAAAGACCATCGAAATTGCCAAACGTTTTTATCGCTACGTATATATATGCAGACTGAGAGTTACAACGGTAAGGAGATGAGATGCACCATGTTTTTTCCTCATAACCTGACTAAAGAAGTTCTGCGTTTGGCCCCGAGGCGCCATAGATGTGCCATGGGTCTGAAAGTCCGACCTGATGGACGATCTTGTGGTCGAGCTGTATGACGATAACCACGATTAAAAAAAACAAAAACCAGAAACCAGAAAGCAACGTCGTTCTGACGATATTCGGGTAAGGAGCACCGAGGTTCAGAACATAGTTTCGTTAAAAAAACGGGCTCCCCAGCGCTATCGTACCTCCGTTTACTACCGTACTTGTACTGCTGCTCTACTGTGCTGCTGTCGTGGGTTGGTCTGTGGCTCGTGGGTAGGTGGTGGGTGCACTATCAAGAGGTGTGGTGCCTGACGGGTTGGTGAATCTTGTCGTACGTGGGTCATTTTTTTTGTTTTTTTTTTTTTACCGGTTTACTATCAGCACTTTTTTTTTTTGTTCGCCTAGTTCCTATGCGAGTATATACGACGAGTCAACCCTAATTATTAGACATGAGAACAAACGTGGCCTAAACTTGGTCGAAACTAAACCTCTTCGTATCGATTGAGCAGAGTCAGTTGATGACTCGTATCGATTGAGCAGAGTCAGTTGATGACGGAGACATCCGAGGGTGTTGGACGGGCAGGCGGGGTAGCGACCACGGCACGACGTCTATCTAAGTTGTGTGCATAAATAGTAGAGGCCGAAAACTGACGCCGAAGAGGCAGTGGAGGGAGGGACCGTCATCATCATCAACGGATGGTAAAATAGGGAGGAGGTGGCCTTACCGGGGACGGGGGACACGAAGACAGCAGTTGCGACGAAGCGCGTGAGCACATTTCCTCTCCGACAAATGCAAAAGCCGAAGCTTCGACTTTGACGGTGGGAGTAGCCCAAAAAATGTCAGGAGTGGTAGCTCCTCTTGAAAGTGGTCTGCCTGCATGTGCGCTCCGTTCCAGCAGAGTTTGGGTTTTGGGAATCACGTATGTATGTATGTATGTGTGAACGAGTCAGTTTGAGAATGTTTTTCAAGTATTTCATCTACAAAACAAACATGTCGTGCTTTTTTTCAAGAAAATATTTTTGCCAAAACCTCAACTCCATGTATGTTGGCATTGGGGTGGTCAACTTGGAATTATATGATCGCTTTTGTGTGTTGACACTTCATACTTGCCTTTCTTTGCCGATTGATTTCAGCTGCTGCACCAAACAGATATCGTAGCAAAAACAAACTTGATGTTGGCATGTAACTAACAAATAACAACAAAAAAACAACCAAGACCAATTACATGATATGACAAAAAACAAACGCACGTACTGTACATACGGCATAGTCTAAATGAATCGCTTAGACAGCGTTTTGATGATGTACTGACATCAAGAAGGCTTCGAAACATGACACCCGTTCAGTTGGGGGGGAAGGAAAAAACAAATCGGCTGGCCGAGGGGGTGGGGGGGGTCGGTTTTGTTTTCGTGTGCCCTTGATTTAAACAGGTAGTTATGGCTATCTCTAGCCCGTAATGTAACACCTTGTTGATATTGCGCGTCCTCCTTGTTTGTTCTGCAGTGACCATCTCGTCTGGCAGCGAGAGCAGTACCTCCTACATCGCAGATGATACTCTCAGCGATGACAACTTGGAAATTGGATCATACCTCTTGGACGACGACGGCGACGACGTCGATAACGACGACGGCGACGACGTCGATAACGACGACGGCGACGACGTCGATGACGACGACGACGACGACGACGTTGATGACGACGACGACGACGTTGATGACGACGACGGGCTATTCGACGGTGGCGACCTTGATTATGGCAGCGTCGTCGAGGCAAGTTTGGTTTGCACTGTACATTTTCTATGGTTGAGAGCGTGGTGCTGTAGACTTTTGGATGACGTGTGTACCTAAGCACCTATACAGTGTGTATTATTCGCATTAAACTGACACCTCCGCTCGTCTACGTCCAAAGCACACCCGGTGCCCGTGCTGATGCCTGATCATGTGGAGAGACCAGCTCTCTCTGTGGTCACAAACTGCGAGGCCGAGATTTGCCGATATATGCATTGCGTATACAGCAAGGTGATTCGGCATGCAAGGCCAACCGCAATGAACACGCGAGCTAGGAAAATAGACTAAATCTGCAAGCCATCCCACTCTAAACGGCAGAAAAAACAAACAAAAAGAAACCACACGCAAAAGAAGAGAGAAAATGGCAAAACGAAAACCGCCCAAGGGCATCAAAGCTCAGCAGACAGCAGTCAGCAGCTTTTGGTAGCAACCCAGCAGATGACGCCATCCAACCAACGTTGGCGCATAGTAACCATATTCAGTTTCGAATGACCCTACTATAGGAGGACGATAATTGCGGCATGGTATATCACCCTCAACCTGCCCACTACTATCATCTGACGACAGCGCTACCAAATTTCGTTATCGTTGCCAAGGCATCGTACCAGACACGAGAGCGAAGCCTACATACAGCAGTATTTGCGTTTGGGCAGAAACAACATGTGCACGTATTCAAGTCGGTCGTCCCGGTGGCGTATCAGGTTATCGTTGAGCCTGGTATAGGTCAGTTTCGTCACGTACGTATAGGTTCGTGGAGACCTTCTTGTCCTCACATTTACATGCAGCAAGCACGAGGGCGTGAGTCAGCAACACTCGATGATAAATCGACGGGCACTGGGATTCCTGAACCCCATGTGTGAAAAAAAAAAAGGAAAAACCGGGGGGAAGAAGGGACAACACCTGTGACCACGACTTGTCTAGAACCTGGACAGTAAAGGAGTTCGAATAAAAAAGCATGCGCACACCTACACAGCTGTTAGCATGAACCTTTACCTCGTGCATTAACAGCAGTGAACAAGGCCACGTTAAAGGCGTCACTTTTCGGGTCTGGTTTTTGCGGTAGCTTGGGGTCACTTGGTGCGAGTGTAACGCATTGTTTCTTTGAGGTTTTAAGCTTCCGTGCTGTATAATATTGTGCGAGATATGCATCCGCAATGGGATGGTAAGCCTCGCTGCTCACGGAAAAAAAAACTAACGGTTTTGTGTGCTTGAGCACAGAGTCACTCGCGCGAGCGGTGAAAACCAGTTAGTGGAAATTGGGATACCACCGCCTACGGAAGCAAGCCTTTGTTTGGTTATATTGAAAGAAAAATTATATATTTCTGGTTCGTTCATTAATTAACACCGACTTCGTGGCAGGGATTTCCGCGAGGCTCTCCGCTCGCCACGTACTGTATGCAGTGTCCAGGAAAATGCACTATCATCATAGCTATTCATAAGGTCTCCAGCGCGCACGCCTTACAAAGAAGACAAGTATTGAAGTCGGTGGGATTCGAACCCAAACACTGATGATAGTTACTATTAATAGAGCACCATCCACAATATAGACAACGAACACAGATATGTTAGTTGCATAGAGGTAGCAGTGGTAGGTGTTTGCTATACGCGTGGAGCTATATCTAGGCTTTAGGTCCCGTAAAAGTAGGTGTTTGCTATACGCGTGAAGCTACATCTAGGCGATGGTGCGGGCAACCATATATAACAACCATATATGTATATATATGATCAATGACCCTTTCACTCATGCCGGTCGTCACTGTCCTCTGGTGCATATCCTCCAACCAATGCCGTTGGACAGTAGTTCGATCTGGCGTTCGAATCTCACGTGGGCCGGATTTTGAATTTATCTGTTGAAGTAGTGAACGAAATGAATCAAATGAGCGCTGACATACAGCATCGGGAGCGGCAGTCGACACGGCTATCAGCTAGTGAAACAAGGCCATACAAGCTCGTTTTGACTACATGTCGTCATGACGAATGGGAGGTTCTTTAAATCTTTAGCATGTCCGAGAAACAACGCAGGGTCTGCGTTGTGGCGCATTCTGCCTGTATGTAGTATTCTATTTCGTGTCTTGGTGGCACCCGTGCTTATTGTTTTTCTCGGGCGCATACTAGTACCCGGGCACCCCGAGATGATTCATCTCAACCAAACACACCCTTGGATGAAGGAAACGTCCAACCTAAATCGAAGTTGCAATCGCCTAAACCCACGCACAGCAGCGGACATCTATCTGTAGCATGAAAGTGCTCATTACCTAGGTGATGTAGTTTCTTCCTGCTACGGGCACGTTTTCGGGAAGTTCTGCGTACCACGTTAACCTCAGCGCAATTCCTCTGAAACAAACGTTTTCACTCATCCCTTCGAGTATCGATTGGGGGTCCTGCACATCTGAGTAGGCTGAGATTCAATTCACGGCACCGATTCAAGACACCGATTTGAGACAAAATACAGATGAGAGGCAGACGATATCTTGCGCGTTTTGACCACCCCACCCCTCTCTCTCCACCCTTGGCGATTTCACCTAATCATACTCACCGCACGCATTGACGACCCCATCCCCCCCCCCCCCCCCTCCCCCTCCTGTCACCCTTGACAATTTCAACCCGATCATGCTCACCGCACGATAGGGTCCTCACTGTAACTCCATCGGCTGCTCAGCGGGATACACTCCGATCGAAGACGCCCAAACAACAGTGTGCGATGGCGATACGTGTTCGGAGTCCCAGTGCTGCGAAGCGTTCTGCTCGTACCACGCGTGCCCCGACAACTACACCCCCATCATGGATGCTTCCATGACATTGTGCAACGACTCCGGCTGTACCGACGCCTTGTGCTGCGGTGAGAAAAACGTCTTTCAGGAGATCGCTTGGCCAAGAAGTTGTATACCTCTATCGTGTAGCACGTGTCACACTTCGCAGCCCACTCTTGTTTTGAGGACAAACCTATGTCGACAACAAAGTAAAGAGCAATATTATGTTTCCGATTGTAGGAGACAATTTGCAACTTGTTTAGCCCCTCAACAGCAGCGTTCTTGGAAATTCAGCATACCAAGGATAGGCTAGAGAGGCGGTCATTTTTGGCGTTTTTTTTTTTCGCATGGGTCACGGTCACTCGCGGGAGTGACCTCTTTCTTCCTTTTTGCCGTCTTGCAACTTTGGGGCTGTTTTAACTTTGCGACATCATGAACCGGCAACGGAATGATTGACGCTACGCTGCGCTGAGCAGATGACCTCAACTGGTTTGCGTCGGTGAGGTTCGTACAGAGTAGCTGTGGTGCGAGCGACTCAAACCCCGTCGTGAAAAACGGGGGACTCCCTATACCGCAACCTTGGCCATCTCGCAGCCCTTGTGGGGAGAAAAACTACTGCCCGACTTCAACTTGGGAGCTTACGACCTTTCCCTCAGACTGATTTGGAGAAAAAATAAAGCTTGTACCAGATGAAAAATTTTGTTGCTCGAGTAAAAAACGAGAATCATGAAAAAAAAATGACCGATTTCCGACGATTTTGTGTTGAGGAGTCCTGTCATTCAGAAAAAAAAATGGCCAGGGCGAGCACACTAAACGAGAAACGGAGCCACATTCCTACAAAGGTCTCAGCAACGAAACAAAAATCGTCGCGTGTGTTGTGATGAATATATTACTGCGCGAGTGAAGAAAATCATGTTCTTCTTTTGACAACTTTATATTCTTGGTTTTAGAACCAACCCCTGTCTGGCTTGAAAACAAAACGTGTGGAAAATATTATCAACCTTTCTTTCGTGCTCCCGTGCAATGGTTGAGCTCATTACCCCCAAAATCTCTTGCATGTCAGGCTTGTCTTGCGACATCATAATGTTGATACCAAGGCGGTGGGATATTTGTTCGTAGGATTTTCGCGCCAGTTGTTACCATACAAGAGTTATCGCCGGTACGATGGAGGTGTTGAGCTGAGGGGAGAAGCTTGCGGCAAAAGTTGGCCCACCTTTGCCGCGGCAGGTGTAGCCGACAATCACCCATGAAAACATTCGGGGAAAGTCAGAGAAAGTCCTAGACGCGAACACCAACCCCCCACGGGAAGCGTCACACACCCTTCTGTGTCTCCTCTCACGTTGCGGCTTGACGTTGATCTTATCGACCTGTTGCCCTTGCCCCACGCTTCCTTGCCAGTGCATTGTCAAGGCCGTCCTGTGTGCCCGCCATATATATTGAAAAGCCTAGCCTCGATGTCTTTCAAACGCGGCGATTGCTACTCCTTCTCACACGCGTGCGCGTAAGATGATCAATCTACTGTACACGTCCAGCTTCGCTACCGATAGCCCGAAGACGGATGACTTTGCTGTTTTTCGGACGGACTTTGATCTATGTTCGATTTTTGCGCTTCCTTCTATATGCTCGTTACACAGAATCAGGGGACGAAGTGATTGATTCGGCCATCCTAGGCATCGACGACTCCTACGGCCTCTCCGGTGGTTTAATATCCACGCTCGAGGACAATGATGACCCCTCCTACTCCTACAGCCTCTCGGCCGGTTTAGGATCCACGCCTGAGGACAACGATGACTCCTCCTACTCCTTCGATTTCGACTAATGTGCGATTGTCACGACGACAATGACTTGGGCTGCTTGTACACCGCCAGCTACACCGCCCTTCTTGCGCCTGGTGCAACCGCCAGTCGTATGATAAGAGTGGACATGACACCCGAGGCAAAACCATGGCGACCAAAGTGGGGTTAGTCTTGTTTTTCCTCAACGGCTAGGCCTTACCGGCGCAAGTGACCTCCCCGTTCTGTTGCGATCTCACGTTTTGGTGTTGTTTTAGCTCAAGAGATGTTAATCAGGAATGGAACCGTAAGCCAGGCTGCGTAAACAGTTCACCTACCCAAAGTATTTTTTGTCCGCGAGGCATTTTAGGATTAACTCGTGCGAGTGGTTAAAAGCCAATGGTGGAATTGGGGTATACCAAAATACCGTCGTAACATCCCCCCCACCGTGTGTTGACGGGGCATGGGGGTGTAGGTACCAATGCAACAGATATCGCGCGTGAAGACGCGGATGCCGGTTGAAAGGTTAGGCCGTGACACCGGCGGTGTCACGGATGCGACACAGCCAGCTGGTCTTGGTAAAAAGAGGTATCGCCCCTCTTGCGTGGAAAACAACACGGCACGCTAAATGCTTCTCCATTCAGTTTCTCACCGGTTCGCCCTTGTGGGAGTAGACATCGCGACGGGGATGGGCGGACATGTCGAGGCTGCTTGAGTAGAATACGAGTCAGGCGTTTTCACGCCGGCCATGTAGGCCTAGTTGGCCGTTGTATAACAGGTGCCACATTAAATATATAGATGAAGTGCATAAGGTTCACTGTATTGTAGGCGGGAATACCATATATGTATTTTGTTCCGATCATTTCACATGAACAACGATAAACCTGTTCATGCGATGTTTGCCGTATATCTCGCAGTATAATTCAGGTGTGTTGGAGGGTGTTCTATCGTGTTGGATTTTGTTTTTGGTCTCGACATAGTGTTGTCGCTCATGCTATTTGCTTTAGTGGTCGTTTTGTCGACGGAGTTATCTTCACGTTTTTCATGGGCGGTTGTTACCTTGGTATACCCAAACCGTGAACTCAAGCGGGTAGGTTAGTCGTCTCGTCTCAGACCTCTGTTGCGTAGACTATTCAATTTTATCAGCTACCGTCTGACCAAGTTTGGATTCGTTTGATCTACCCATTGACCCAGTTCACCCCCCGTTGTTGCTATTACGTCTAATGACTGCGTTTGGCGGACAACACGTCTGTAGCTCAGTCACGGCACAGCATGGCTCAAACCTTGGGCCTCAGCATACAATACCGACTACAGCCTGGGCCATGGGGTGCCGCGCGGGCTCACCGTGGTAACGTTGGAAAAATGCTAATAATGTCTTGATGAAACCTAAATGTTGCTCAGACTCCATCCCGGCATACCTTGTACATGGTATACCTGCCGAGGCAAAACGCCCGATGACGACAAAATATGCAATACAGACTATGGATTGCCTGATCGTTGTAGTAGTTCATATATGCTTGCCTGACTTGAGATTGACCCCGGTTGTCTGGTGCAACTAAGTGGGGGTCCTTTCGGAGTACCCGGGTACGATGAGAGTACGCATATATTGAGAAAACGGGTATCGTTAACGTCGCAGCGCCGTCGTAGCTGAGCGGGGTTCTTGCAGACGGCGTGGAGATAACGTTGTGTGGAATAAATGCCAGAGGATGCCTGCGGAGTGGGTAAGGACAGCAATATTGGTAAACATGTGGAAGGAGATGCTTACATAGTGGGTGGGGATAATACCACCGTGTAGCATCAAATAGGGAGTGCAATATATATCACGACAAGGGCGTTGGTGGGGGCTTGTTTCACGTCGCCAAGAACAAGCCTAATCCAACGGAGAAGAGACGGTGTCAGCATTCATTTGTCGAGTTCACGAGGGGTCTACATAACTACGTTTTTGTACCTTTTTTTTGTTGCCCATTCTCACACTGTCTTTGACTTTATATTTCTTACTCCCTAGAAATTACTCAGATATCAAGTCGGCTCTCCTCCCTCTTCCCGACTACCGTGCGTGCCCACTTTTTTATCGTGACAAGACTTCGGCACTTTCTCCGATCGTTGACCTGGGCCGGTTAGGGCTTACCCACGTCATTAAGCTCACTCAGGAGTTGGTCTCTGTAAAATACACGTGTACTCGTACCCAGATTGGAACCCCTGACTCCAAACCTAGTTGGCGTTCGAGATGTTCATCACAAGGCCAGAGGGGCGACCTATGCACTGGTACGTGGTTCATGCAGGAATACTATTGACATGCGCCCAGTGAGTTTGTTCACTTACGAAGCGGGGTGTTCGCAGAGTGCGTGTAGGCACTGGTTTGGACAAATGACCACCCAACAAGTTTGTTCAACTTTGCTCGCCTTACATAAAGAATCTCAACCCAAATTCACCTAATTCGAGAAGGCAAACAAAACATGTTGAAGTGTACGCAGTGTACGAACCAACCTTTTGTCGTGACCCGTGTTCGTTACGAACATGTCGACTGCAGCACAGACCTATCGAGGTCCATTCCTGATGTGCGTCATGCTGGCCTTGAAAAGCATAGTCACGTCTTGCATTAGCTTGCTGCTGTTGGAGACGATATTTAGGCGTGGTTGCCCTTCACGCAAGAATGTTTTGCTAGGGATGTGTATGATAGTAGGTGCAGATGGAGCAATCAACGAAGCACGGACCACTTGTGCAACAACAACAAACACACTGTTCGAATTGGTTCTTTTTTAGTTGGTAATATGCCATAAGAAAAAGAGAGGAAGTAACGTTGTCGAGAGAATGCTTTTGCGTGATCGGAGATCAAACTAGGACATATCACCCAGCCTGGAATTTCAAGGAAGCGCACGGTATTGCATTCAGGTTGTCGCGCTTGTCGCGCTGAACGAATGGCCGCCACGAAAATATGTTTGCCTTCATTATGGAAACCTAGATGATCGGCAAAAGGCTGTTATACTGGCCTGCTGGTTATGCTGCAGCATATCAACCTGGCACTTATCGTGGTAGGATAGACACCCGGCAACAACACGAAAATGCTGACGCAGGCAAGTGAGTAATGTACGACGTACACATTTTAAAGGAGGACAAAATAGGCAATTTCGCCGAATATTGTTTACCTGCTGTCTAGACCCAAGATACCAGGTTCACTCGATGGTATTGAAAGCGTGTCGACAAAATTGGTTTGGACGTGAAGATGTATACTCCAACGCGCTCCCTTGATGATGCGGAGTCAGAAACAGCGGGAACCAGGTGTAATCCAATACTGTACTCAGTAAAAAACGTACTACTGGAACAAAGTATTCAGGCATGCGCATTAACAGCGGCAGTATGGGTATGGCATTTCTGAACATAATTCTGGTGTTATGAAAAATGGACAAGCACTTATGAACGAAGACCTAACGGGCCTTCTTTTCGTTGAACACCCCTTCTTACTTGCGAGCCTGTGTTGAACGAACGAAAACAACCAATACATCGGGGAATGATTTTCCAGTTCACCCAAAACACGCACGTTTTGAGGTGATATATATGTACGACCTATATCCCTAATGATGACACACAACCCGTAATACGCGCGATCGGAGTATCACACACAGCTGGCAAAGATGAGGATCGACAAAATATTCGATCTCACAGCTGGAGTGTGTTATATTTTATATATTATGTACGTACGTACTCCATGGAACTCTGCTAATTACAATAAAAACACTCCCACAAACGTTACTCGTGTTGCCTCTTCGTTGAACAAGAAGTCGTATACTTGCTAGCAAGGCAAAATGAACCATCTGGTTCACGTTGTGTTGACACCATGTTGCTCGATCTCCTTCTCCGCACAGTCTTTCGACCACGACAAGCGATCGCCTGAGCCGTCGCCACGGCCCATGCACGGAAGTTCGAATTTGAGGCATACGATGGCCGATAAATGGAGGTCACCTGGTACACAGGGTACTTCGGTTTGATCTCGTTTTTGCTCGAATTGTACAAACGCCTGCTCGCAGTCCCAATCGGCTTGGCCGCGGTTCCCACGAACGCGATGAAAGCGGAACAGCTGTCATAGATCTTACCCGGTAGCTTCTTCAGCCGATGAGGTCAATAGAGTGCTCTTCCACAAGCAGACGGTGGCCAGCACGGGGCAGATGCTTTTGTCTGGCCGCATTATGGGAAACGCTGGTGCTGGAACCGACGAGCACACGGCATCCAAGGGTGTTCATGGGTTTCGAATTGTAGGACCGGCTGCTCGTAGTCCCCATCGGCTTGGCCGCGGTTCCCACGAACGCGATAAATGCGGAACAGCTGTCATAGATCTTACCCAGTAGCTTCTCCAGCAGATGAGGTCAATAGAGTTCTCTTCCGCAAGCAGACGGTGGCCAGTACTGGGTAGGTGCTGTTGGCTGGCCGCATTAAGGGACCACTGGTGCTGGAACCGACGAGAACACGGCATCCAAGGGTGTTCATGGGTTTTGACCCAACGCGTCACTTCATGGCAAGACTAAAATTTTCGCTGGTTGAGACGGGTTGGGTCAAGAAGTCTTTGAACCTCTATGTGTTGCGTCGGGCAAGAGGAGGGTTCAAACTGTGAGAGACGGGTCCGACCACCCAGGCCAGATTCAACACCTAAAAAGTAAGCAATATTTCGATCATGTCCAGAGTTCGACTCCCGCGCTGCCACGTCACAAAATATTTCACACATCGCGTCTGAACAGATCTAATAGAAGTTGAGCGAATCGCCCTTGTCGTACGAACGCGGGAGGTAGAAGGTATTCCCTTGCAGGAAAAAGGTTTGGGCGTAGACCGGACTGGATCTCGAACACGACCAACATCCCTACCCGTGACACTGACTTCATACCGCAGCGAATACGACCCAAACCAGACCGGAAACGCGAATGCGGAGGGTCCAAACGGATAAAATGTTCTGTTCCAACTTCTGGTAAAGCTTAATCTGAAATATATCCCCCCCACGACTTTGAATGTTTCCTGCAGAAAAATATAGAAACTCATCAGCAATGTTTGCGCCTGATCACATTGTTTGCCCGAGTTGCCCTTTTTTGGCGTTTGCAGACGCGCTCTGCGACATGGAGGTAAGAGGTTCTTGCACGATAGTACTTGGAGTGACGGGGTCCCGGTCACTAAGTGTATAGATAGTTTCCATATTATGTAACATTTTGAGTCGCACGATCAGTTTACTAAATCATCATCCCACGGTAGAGCCATTCTACGGTAGCCCCCCCCAACTATTATTTAACGAATTCGCCTGTTTTGGAACCAGCTCCCGGACGTGTCTCCTGGAATACGACGCTCCTTGCCATACGGACGTCATCGTTCGATAGCCCGTCGCATGCCAAAACATACACGAAGACATTTTGTCCATAGGCACATCCTTCCTTGTGTCGAGCACAGTCATAAAAATCTCGTCACGAAGTATCGCTTGTTTTAGGGGGGGGGACGCTATCGTAGAATCCGTCGGCGTGGGGGTTGTTGTTGGTTTTGTTTTTGTTGTTGTTTTTTGTCCGGTTAATCCTCCGGAGTGAGGAACTACCGCTTAGTTCAACAAATTGTACGAGTGTTAGTTGCGGGCGCGTGAAACGGCAGAGGTAGCACTTTTCGTCTGAAACGTTCTCCGAATGACGGGGCTCCTTAATCCAAAATCGTCGGAAATACGAATTTTTTTGGGGGTGATTCTTGTTGTGTTCCTAGTCAATGGGATTTTCCATCCGGTACCAGATTTCGTTTGATCAAATGTTATTGTTTTGGAGATGTCTTAAGCTCCCGACTCAAGGAACCCTCAGAAACAAATGTGGTGCACCTCGATCGTGGTATCGGTCTGCGTTAGAATTAGCGCATAGACGCTTGGTTGGGTTGGGCGAATGAGTGCCTTTGAAGTCATCTTTCGGGACCCGTGACATAATGAGTTTCTCATACGTCAAGATGTCAGGAACGTTCTCCTGCACTCTACCCTTTCGCGGGATGGCTCTAAATATCATTTTTTCGGTGAGTTGAGGAGCTCCCCAAAACGTTATGAGCCTCAGCTACAAAAGGGCGTATCTCTACACCGTACCATGTATCTGCATGATCTACAGTAGTAGTAAGTTTTAGTGGAATGAGTGCAACCGGTCATTTTCATTACAAGTTGAAAACGTTGTGAAATAAGTCGGACATGATGGGCAATGCTGAACGCTCTCCGCGGTGAGAATCAATGCACGTTCCTGTGGGAGAGAAGACATTCAATTTCCGACCGCACTTCGTGCCCATGAGTTGGCTGAGCGTAAACGTGTACAAGCTCAGCTGAGAAGTAAAGATGACGATCAAAAAGAGACAACGCAAGTCGAACGCCTCGTGTTGCATCTTCGACCTGAATGCAGTGGCAACCTGCCCGAGACTAGCTATCTGCCATGGTGATATCGAGACCCTTTTGGAACTTACCCCGCACGAGACCCGCATGATGCCAAAATAGAACAGCAGACAGCCCATACTTTGTGGGCTCTCAGGGCGGCGCGTGCCCGGACAGTTTTGGTGTGGTTTCTTAGGATCTATTGGTGTGAGTTTGCCGTGATTTTTGGTTGTTTCACATTCTTCCCATGCGGTTGCCGTGGTATTTCGGTAGTGAGTGGAAGTTTTTTCGGGTGATTCAATTTTGCTATTGTTATGTTAATGCGTGCTTAAGGGTTTTTATTTGTATAAGAGCTGTCGTGTTTGATGTACGTGCTGGGGTAGCGTTCGGGGGAGTGTTGGCGTGGGTGGGGAGGTGACATTGTTCTGATGTGTGTTGGACTGAATCAACGATAGCCCCCCCCAAAACCTGCGATATTCTTCAACGAACGTTCGTGGCTGCTCGACACGAGAAAGGATGATATGAAAACTAAAATATTCAAATATTTTCTTGTTTGCAAAAGACCATCGAACGACAACTCCGAGTGGGCAGGGGGCAACGTGTTTCAACATATACGGCCGGGAGCTGGTTTCAAAACCGTCCATTTCGTTAAATGTTGGCGGGGCTACCGTAGAACGACTCGTTGGTGCCATGTGGGCGTGTTTGTGTTCCATTTCGTTACCCGGGTGCAGTATAATGGCGACGCGGCGGTCATTTGTCTGGCTTTATCTCGCTTTCGGTTACCCCGGCGCAGCCTTAGGGGAGGGAGGGGCGGAGGCGGGGCACTGGGGGTGATGCTGTGGGGGAGGGGGGGTTGGGGGGGGGTTGGGAGAGAACATAAGGCGAAAAAGGCGGACATCGAGGTGCGGGGGAGGGTCAGCGGGTAAGGTGCGGTTTCCAACGGGGAACTAGTCCAAAAGGGAGATAAGTGGAAATCTGGGGCAGCAAGGGAGGGTTGCACGGCGGTGCCCTCGGCCCCGCAGGTGGCCGCGGCGTTATCGGTCCTGGTAAAAGTATAGTTTTGGGAGGGGGATATAGGTGTGTCGGAATTAGTGTTGACGCGTTTAGGTAACATGTGGTGATGCTTGAGTAGGATGGGGTGATTCAGGTCCATAAATACGGTCGAGGAGGGGGCGGCGTGTCACGAGGAGGTATTCGCCGTTCATCCGACGGCCCAGCTGCGGCAACAGCACCGAGGGAAGGTGGGCGTACGGGGGTCGACGGGGCAGGCTCGCAAGATAGCCAAGAGTGAGTGGCGGGGAATGGGAGGGGGTCAAGAGAAGGGAGAGTCCTACGCTCTCATAGGGGTGCAGCTGATTCTAAGAATTGTATGCGCTCCTAACAAGAAGATCTAGCTCTAATATATCGCCCGAAACATGGCCTCGAAGGCATTCGCTCGTGCAAATCCGACCAATGGTTTCTATGTGCCAGTGCGAAAGCCGTGTATACACTCGTGTAACAGTATATCGGACTAACCGGTAGTGCCTCGCTTGAGGAGCCCAACCAATCAGAATGCCAGGAACGTTTAAAATCAACAAGTGCAACTCCTAGCGTTGGATGAGTTAGGATGCACTGTTCAAGGGGGACATAGTTCGCAAGAAGTGAAATCGTGGTATGTGTGGGCTGCGCAGCGGAGGGGCCACGCAGGCGAGGGGGGGGGGGGGGGCGTTGGAGCGGTCGCTACGTAGTGTTTTCGGGCGGACGGGTGGGACTTCGAGGTAAAGGTCATCGCATGCGTACGGGGCAATGTCGCTAAACACGAGCAGGAGAGAGACTATGCGCCGGTGAGGACGCACACCAGTGACTCCGCGAAAGAGAGAGCGGATGAATCCCGGGGCGCGCAAGGAGGGCTGGGTGGAAATGGGGTTGAAGCTCGTTGCAATTTGAGCGCGGTTCTTATGTTACAATCTCACCGGAGAGCATGACGGAACGCTACCGACCATTGTTTTCTTCATAATTTCGATCTTGAAATCCTGCAATCACACCCCGTCCATGAGCAATCGCTGCTGAGCATTTCCACCTCTATTTCTATTCTTGGTCCGATTACCTTATTGCGTGAGTCGTAACCGTTATGCCCCCTAGAAAAGCGTTGGGGCATTTTAGAAATTCTGCGATGGCCAGGAAGGCGATATTGAGATATTGCAAGTGAAGATGCCAGCATGCGACTATGATGGACTCCAGTAATCTGGCACGCACCGAAATTCAATAGCATGGGTGACGCATAACATGCGGAGTATGCATCTACCCGAAACAACGTGAAGGAAACCTTATCACCGGGGAAAATACCGAAACAAAAAAAATGAATATGTACAATTAGTTGTTGTCCAGCGAGCCTAAACGAAGCTACGATTTTCCGAGTGACCATCACGGAAGTTTCAGGAGGTTTCGTGACCCCCAAAAACGTTTAATACGAGACCAAAACTCGACCACGGAGAACACATCTCCCCGTACTATGTAGAACAACAAGGAAATACAGAGAAAATGGAACCGGCATTCGCTTTACAACTAGTTTCTGTACCAACTTCCGTCTTAGCATGGATATATATATACGTCACCTGTCAACCCTGCTCCACCTTTCCCCCCCACGAACTCCACCCATCTACCAGTTAAATACTTGTATCCCACGCTCTAATGCCCTTCATAAACAGAAGGATCTCTCCCATTGCAACAGCCACCTCCTCGAAGGATTTCGATTATTGCCCACTCAGGCCATTCACTGTTGAATATGGTGGCGTCCCTCCTCAGCAATTACTGCGAGGCCGAAGAGATACTCCGCGAAGAACAGCGTGGCGTTCGCTCGCCCCGCGCCGTCAACATCGGAAAACATGCTGTTCGACGTGCGTCGACGGCAAGGACTCCGAGGAGCTAGGAGAATCCCTCGGTACGCGTGCTTGATCGACGTCAGAGATATTATGACTCCCTGGACCTAGAACTGCTCTGAGTGGCGCTCGTACGCTTCGGTGTGTACAAGAGAGGATAGTCGTTGCTTCGGTGTGTACGGATGTCGGTGAGGACTCTGAATGGTCTGACGTCACTCAGAGATTGCGCCAAACATAGATGAATATCGCGACCTCTCTTTTCCAATGTCATTTTCGTTGACTGCGGTACAGTCTGCTTTGGCAGGCTTCAGTGAGGACACAGATATTCTAAGGTGCCTTTTTCATGTCGAGGAAGACCTCGGGACACACGGGGTAAAGATTGAGCATATACCAGGTGCACGGATGAGAGCTTGGGGTATGGTGTACGCTGACGATGCGTGCAATGCGTCAAAGTCGGCGGAAGGCCTTGCGATGGTGATGACCGTAATTGTGACCGTAATTGTGACCGTTGTAGAAGTAACAGGCCTCACCGTATCCCAAACGAAAACAGAGAACACGCTGCTGCGGACGCATAACCAGGCACTCCAGACCTCACCGCTCGTTGTCGAGGCAGCGGGCTAGAGATATACGCAGACAATGCCGTTTTGAAACTGGGCGGTTTTGCCGACTCCGGCGCCGACATTATGCCAGAAACCATACGACGTGTCCGGCTCGAATGCGCAAGCTATAATCGTTTCAAACAGGAGCTGTATGACAGAGAAGATTCCCCGTTCACTATGAAGTTGCGCCAGCTAACGGCCGAGGTGATAGGGATCCTGCTGTACAGGTGCGTGACTTGGAAACTAGGCCAGAAATACTGAGCTGAGCTCAAAACTGTATTCCGCAACCTTTTCTTTCTTACCATTTGTTTCCAGTGCCGACAACGCACCGACCACCAAATGTCGTACGCCAAGGCTCTCAAGAACGCGTGATGTGAGAGCATTGAGACGACTAGGATATCCGCAAACGATGCCTCCTCCTTGCGGGAGCCGTACAACGGACGACCAATGAGCGGATGACCAATCAGGTGGTATTCGGGACGACGCTGGGGTGGACATCGAACTGCTGGCCACTATGAGAGCAACACTATGCAGAAGGTTTCGCCGTTCTAGTCTCTCGTTTTAGACCGACGACTCTCCCCTTTGGAGCGGCAGCGTTTCACCCTCCACTCGCGTCGATGTCCTTCGAGAAAACCAGTGGCTTTGCCTCAACTTCTCCCCAGAAGAAAACGACCCCTTCAAGCACATTCCGTACCGGCAATGGACATTTCGACGGCTGTACGGCACACCCGGCCTGTCCGTCGACGACACTGCTGGCGACACCTCTTTTGGTTTTCGAAGGTTCTCGTGTACCTGTTGCCAAGCCGTCCTGTAATGCAGCACCAATTTCTTCTTTCAAGAGCCCACTGGCTCCGACGCCGTCTTTTGACAATTCCCACGGGGTAGAACCGGCGGCGGGACCTAGCACTTCGAGCGTGGTTCCCCTCAGCCAAGTAATTGTTTCTACGGCGAGAACGCGCATATCGGTACGTTCTCCGCGGTCATGGTCTGAGTTCGGCGATGGCAACCTGCGCTTCCAGCGCCGTTCCCTTCATCGTCGGCATTAACTCGGTAACGGGGGTCCGCGCTACGAACGCCGCCCTCATCCACCATGTCACGGGAGCTTGCGCATTGCGCGCTCCCCCTAGGCACGCATCGCGCAGCAAAATAGCTGAGGTGACGGCGCGCCACCTATTTAGTCGAAATCTTGTTCACCCCCTCGTATCCCTAACCATGCTGTGGCGGTCGGTTAGAGGTGTGGGACGGCCGACCCTCAAACACATTTTGTTTACCACGAGGTGGCGGTCGTTTTGACATTTCGCAAGGCCGACACTGAGACACCGAGAACTTTTGCGAGACTTGATCCGGTGCCTGCTCGCGATAGCAGCGAGCGCTCTGTGCTTTTTTCCGTCAAGGAGGAGTCGACAAGATTAGCTACCTCGTCTCCCTTCTCCAAGATACCTAACGGAAAAGAGCCTTTCGGGTAAAACTTTTACTGCCACGTGCCCGCGCCCCGCTCCAGATGACGCCCACAGGGTCAATGGGCCCTGCTTCATCTTCCAGCACGCTAACCCACGCGCGTCTGGCTACGTCTGTCCCAGTGGTATCGGAAGAAGATCCGACGCTGCGCGACGGGCCAGTGATGACGCCGCGGCCTCTGTCCTGATCAGCTCGACGCTATTTCGGACATTTTACGGAGGAATCGTGCCTCTCGTCAAGCAGAAAGGACTCAGAGCCCCTGTCTCTTCGGGTGCAGGTAGACCAATTTTTTGCGATGTTGCGCCAAAGAGCGAAGAGGCCCCGACGCAAGAACCCGTGGGTCCGGACTCGCGTCGTGCTCCCAAGGCCTGGTGTTCCTGAGAGAGACACCACAGGCCCAATTTACCGAGGACTGGTGATCCCAGAGGGGGACATTGCAGACAAAAATGTCCAACGGGGCTACCGACGGTTTGGCACCGTCGGTGTTGGACTCCTTTTGGGGTGCTTCTTACGAATTTCCGCCGGCGGGTGAGGAGGATCCGAGGCGGAAAACCGCGGGTTCGGACTCGCATCATGTTCCAGAGGCATGGTGTTCCCGCAAGGGGACACTACATGCCCAAACAGTAGAGGACTGGTGTTCCCAGAAGGGGATATTGCCGTCCAACGAGGCTACCGACGGGTTGGCACCGTCGATTTTTGATCAATTTTCGGGCGCAGTTTGAGCGGATTCTTGCGTTTTCCGCCAGCGAGCAAAGACGACACGTGGCGAGAAACCCCGTGTGCGGATTCGCTTCGTGCTCCCGAGGCCTGCTGTTCCCGCGAGAGGACACCACATGCCCAACGTGAGGAGGAATGGTGTTCCCGGACGCGGACATTGCAAACCCACATTCCATCACGACGCATGCTACGATAGAGGTGCACCACGATATTTCCGATCTTCCTAAATTTGAGAGCTTAAAACCTCTCCCAAAGACTGATTTGGAGAAAAATAAACGTCGACTGGATGAAACATGCGTAGGCGGAGGTACCCACAAAACGTCGTGCGAAGCATATCAGCGTATTTATGACGATTTCCGGTTAGGCAGCACCGTCCTTCAGAAACAAATCACACGAAAAGTGATACCTCTATCGTAGCATGCGTCACACGGCTTTTGAACCTTCTCTCAAATACTCCACAGACACAATGCTGTTGTTCTGGCAGCCCCCATCCAATTTGTCACCATTGTCCCCTTCGTCGTTTGTCGTTGACGACGTGTCACATTGTTGCGCGGAGCAGTATGTGATGGCCGAAAAGTCCAGTCGTTTTCAAGACCATCGAGCAGTGGAGCTCATCATGCCGTCGCCTGACCCAATCACACACCAACGCATTGGTCAAGGCGTACGCAACTTTGATTCCATTGTTGGGAACAGGAAAAGGCAAATCGCCGTGATATCTGGCGCCTACGCCATACTTACGTAGAATCCAGCCATGAAAAGGACCTCAGGAGCTCTGGCAACAAGCGTCTGGCTGAAGGCAGTCCTCTAGAGCCAGTGTGGGGCATTGGTGCCAGATGGTCCTACGGCCAACAACCCATACCAGTGGCGAGGAAAACGTTAGAGGGGAGCCGTGCGAGGCTCTCAGAGCCAGCAAATTCAAATCACCAGCGCCTTTACTCGGGGCATCCAACGCAACGTAGATAAATCTCGAAAGGCGGCCGTGGCCAGTTGACTTTCAAGCACCGCGGCTCCTCGATTGTTTTCCATATGTTTCTATATTATGGGGTTTGGAGGGTCTGCCTTTGGGTTGTTCGCGGTGTTTCGAGCGTTTTTGATTGGATGTGGAGTGGTTCTAAAACTTTTTTCTTAGTCTTGCCCTCCCCTCCCTCCCCGGTCTGTGCCGGGCCAGGTTCCGGGTGTTCACGCCGCTTTCTGAGGCGCAGGACTGCCGGGTTTTCGTTTTGTTCAGATTTTCCCTACCGACGTCCTCCTCAGCCCAGAGCGGGAAATCGACCAGGTTACCCTGTTCGCGCATAACGTGGTACAGGGCTATATATGGGACTGTTTTATCGATTTCCTCATGTGTTATATTTGTTCTACTTGTTTCGGCTAAACACTCCTCCCCCTCGCGGGGTTCTAGGTGATGTCACCTTCCACTCCGGGTGAATGTCGTTTCCTCATCCAACTCTCGCCATGCCAATGGTCAGCGGGAGTTTTTAGGGAAGCCATCTCCCTTGTACTAGCGCCTGAGTTCCTGTTTCTTCGACAAAGGTTTGCCTTGTCATAGTGCATTTTCTGTTGTTTGTTCGCCGTGGAGCATTTTTTATCACCTTTCCCCTCCCCTGCCACACCGGCGGTACGTCAGAGGTTTTATGGGCGGTCTTTCTTGTTGCAGGGTCTGCTTTTCCATCAAATACTTTTCTTCGCGTTATCGTGTCTCCAGAGGAAGGTCATTAGAGGTGTGTGAGTGGGTTTTGAATAGTGGCATCTTCGACTCATAGTCTAGCTCGTAGAACCGGAGTTTCCCCGAATCTCCAACATTTCTGCATATGCGGCTCATCAGGGGGGGCTAGTGTTAGAGTACGGCGGTGAACGGTCTGCAATTATCTGATTTAATAGGTAATTTACTACTCTTGTATGATAGGTTGGTGAAAAATATTCGGGGTAGCCAGTAAATGAAACCGAGGTATGCGCCTCGGTTCTCCGCTGCTATCCCGGACTCTGTGGAAGTAATAAAGCTGCTTCTCTACTACGGCTAAGATAGTTGAGTACTCACAAAGGACCTGTCCAATAGACAGACCTGCAGGGGACACTCTGTGTCCGCACGTCAATGGCTTAAGACCATGTACGTTCTCGTCATTTGAAACGCCATCACGCGTTGAGGAGGAGCACGGGCTCAAACTTAGGGTATTGTAGGTAGATGCTGAGCGGGCATAGCGGGTTGCTGCTGTTGCCGTGGAACATAGTACCCAAACTGTCAGTCTTGTTCTTGTGGTCTGACTATAACGACGGTGGAAATCTGCCCCAATGTCCTCTAATGCAACCGTGCTTCTGCCTTGAACGAATTAATTTAAGTGGTCGAGGAAGATCGGATGTTTGAGTGATGCTCGCCTGGAGCTAAACGTGCTCGTCCACGACGATAATATATACCAGGTATAAATATGTACGCTCCAGCTGTGAGATCGAAATTTTTGGCCGAAACTCATCTTTGCAAGCTGTGAGATACTCCACGACCATAGATATATGATACATGTATGTTCAGCGTACCCTGCTGTTCAGCGTCTATGTGAAAGATGTTTTTGCTTCATTTCATATTTTCGTCTGCTTATTTATTTTTGAATCCGCGCGATACCAGTATTTAAGTTCTTGCGTTCGCTAAACGGACCCTCTAATGCCCGCCTACTACGAAAGGGTAAAAGGAGCACGTAAGATGTGAACCTTTACCCAAACTTGTGACCTCCGGGGCCTTCTGGGGCCACTCGGGCCCTTCGGAGCCACTCCGGGGGGGCTCGACGGTCGCCCCTGCAGGAGGGCCCCATCGAGCCTTCGGAACCTCACGTCCAGCCGGAAGCCTAAGTGCAAGCAACCCCGGTTCAAACTATGCCGGTACGGCAGTGTCCGTGTATTATTTTTGCGCAATGAATGCACAGATTGCGTATGCGTTCATGTATACGCACTCCACCGAGGCATGAAAAACCATCACCACCCCATGACCGGGCTACACCAACGCAACAAGCAAGCGACAGAAAATGTTGTTCGCAGTCCCGAGCCTTTACTCTTTGCTGCTGCGCGTGGAAACCCTTGCAAGCCGAGTTCGAAATAGTTTCACACGAAAAACAGCAGCAGCAGCACTCCGGATACGTGCTTCGATATTCAATCGATGGACCGCATCAATAAACCCACGATAACAACGGAAACCTACATATTCGTATGATAGGGTTTTTTTAACCATAACTGGTCCTGATTACTATGGTATACTCCTCCGCCATGCATACGTCAAAAACTCTCTACTCGGCCTAAACATATGTAAAACGACCTCGTCCCACGAGAGAAAAAAAAGCTTTAAATGATGTCCAAACAAATGTTATTGAGGTAGAATAGGAGCGGAGCCTTTTATTCGAGCGTTCTCTGGCCTTGAATGTACTCCGACCAAGGCGGTGCTGGCTGCACCAACGCTACCATTGGTTCAGCTCCAAAAACATTCGATCTCCGCACACGACCCCTTCGGCACCATTTGTCCTCTGGACTTGCTGATCTTATGTTGAACGACTCCTTCCCAACCACTCATGACTCCTCATGCATGGGTAGACCTATGCGTTCTTCTCTTTCAGTCTACATTTCTACGTCTACCCATTTTGTACCCCCCCGCGTGGCTCACGCACGCAGCAAAATAAACATTTTCAGTTACTTTCACCGAAATCATGCAAAGTTACGAGTGATTGTTCTTTCTATCCCACCTCCCCACCGATTCACGCAAAACAAGGGACTAATCGGCGGCGAGTCAGTTCGCAGGCTGGCGTAATTGCAACTAACTGGCTGCCCCTATTAATTGGCGCTCGGTGACGCGATCCTGGTGCGTAAGGTGTAGTGAGTTGTTCACATCACAGTGATAATGTTTCGGGTGGAACGCATGTCGCTCTGATTGACCAGGAATGCCGCTAGCCTTCGGGCCGAAGTTCGACGGTAAAAAGCGAACATCAGCGGTGGAACCGGATTGAGAGCCAAACACGAACTCTGGAACGAGGGTAGGAGGCCAGCAGTAAAGCAACGACGACAGCTCCACCATGGTGAACACACGCCAATTTTCGTCCACGCGTGGCAGGGTAGCCCTTATCTCGCCGAATCGCATATTTTCATGTGAGTAAATATTTTCGCGTTGTCGGGTATTTCTCCTTGCTTGCCCCGCATCATTGGCTGGCTGCGGGAAGCGACCCGTTCGTCCTCGTCTTGCTCTGTCGATGCTCGTGCGGATCTCAAGTTGTACATCGCCCCCCTGATGTCGTTAGCAACGATGAACACATTCGGGACCGTAACTTGTTGTACAGACTGTACGTAAACGGCCTAAACACATTCAAAGTGAAATTACCCAACGGACGTTAACTTTCGAGGCTGCTACAAGTGTACCAGGGAGCAGGTACGGAATACACTTACGCCTGATTTTGGTTTCTGCCTGTCGTTAGTTCACCCCTGACCTCTCGGGACCTCCCACTTTAACCCTGACTCCTTCTGCAAGCATTAATTGCGGAACGATCCAGTTACTCTTTGATATCTTCCTGAACCTTTGGGGTTTTTTCGTTGCACGAAATTTGCTCATATAAGGTTCGACCTGAGGTCAGCTTGGCTCATCAGCTCAGTCCAGATCAGCACCAACACATCGCAGCTCTAGCTCAGAAACACATCACCGTGTGGTGACGTGCGGTGACGTGCGGTGCTGTGGCCGACCGTGCGGTGCCGTGGTCGACCGTGCCGTGCTGTATTGCACGTTGCTGTGTCGTGATGTGTCATGGTGCGTGCTTTGCTGTACGTACTATTTCGTACGATACCAGGTACCATCCAGAATATATATCATACTTGATGCCGTTACCATTACACCAGTTTATGCCCACTACACTTTCTTGAGTACAGAAAAATGCACTCCCAGCTTCCAGCTCAGTGGAGGTATAGCTCAGCAGCGCAGCGCCGTACGGTGCCTTATGGTGTCTTGCCTTGTCTGCGGTGTGGTGCTGTAGCATGCTGCGCTGTGCTTTCTTTCTAACATACAGTACGAGGTGTCGTGCAAAATATCACCAGGTACCAGTATAAATATGCGTGTTTTCGCGTCCCTTTGCCTTCTTGTTTGATGTTCCACTCTCTCGGTCGCCTTTACATGTATATTTTCCCTTGCAAATTTGTATTGCCGATGAGATTGGGGCATCGCCAACTAGCACATAGCACAGCATAGAACAATCAGCTCAACACAAAGAAGAGGTGTTTGACATCAACGAATCACGGGTGGCTTCAACGAACTCGTTGCGCCTTTCATCCCTGCCAGGCGCTCTTTGCGGTTGGTTCCCTCTATTGTCTACCATAGGTATCAACTAGCTCCTAAAACAGAATTCGCTGCACTAAGACGGCATATTGACCCTTCCGATGGGGGAACACCTTGGCAGCCTTACTGTCTCGACACTGACCAGGTGGCCAATCTTTCAAACGTTGCTATATCCGGCCTGAACAGGGTGGACACGATTGAAAGGGAAAAAGTCCTCCCACACGGTTTCTTGCGGAGGTGCATACGGCCGTTGAGGGCACTCCAGCAACGGCCAGCCAAGTGCACACCGGTGCACACATGACGCTTGCTACGATAGAGGTGCACCACTTTATTTTTTGAAAGTTCCTCAATTTTGGAGCTCAATACCTCTCCAACAAAAAACTGTTTGGACAAAAATCAAGACCGCTACAGGACGAAAACGCCCATGGTGTAGGTACACCACGAGAGTCGTCCAACAAAATAGCATGTTTCTGACGATTTTGGATTAAGGAGTCCCGTCTTGAAAAAAATGGCCAAAAAGTGCTACCTCTATCGTAGCATGGGTCACACATCAATGCCGCGAGGTTAAGTACCTGGTGTGGCGTCGTGGCACGGTAGGGGGGCAGCAGGTTCAATCATTTCTCTCAGCTCCTAACATGAGTACATCTGTCAATATCTCACCACCCGAAACAGGACTTCGAAGGCATTCAATCGCGCAACCCTGACCACAACTTCGGCGCGCTACGAGCCCTAAACAAAAAATATAGACTATACTGTTTTTATAAGTATCAGACTATCCGGCAGTTGTTCACTTGAGGAGCTCAACCTCTCACACAAAACCTTTAGTCTAACAACTGCAACGGCCACCGTGAGATGACGCTATCATCACAACACTCTTTCGCAACACTATATCACACATGAGCTTCGACATGAATGATCTTTTCATATCGGGTGTACCAGCTGACGTGAAGAAATGTTTAGAATAATGGATGTATTTCTCGATGTTATTTCACAACTAAAAGCGTGCAAAGCCTTGACATGCCGTCCGTCGCGCATAGTCAATCAGCCTTTCAGGTGTCCCCTGTTGACTGACGGGGTTTACTGCCAGGAAAGCGTAACTAAAACGAATATCACCCTCACCGGTTTTTCAGGGAGCCAAACAGGCGAGATACTGTAAAATCCGGCAAACGAAAAAAGAAACGTCCCCGTCATTCTTTCCATTCGTACGGAAATCACATTACAGCACAAAAAAAAATCTTGATATACCAGGTGTCTCCCTCTAACATCGAAGTTTTTTTTATCGTACCATGTCGACGACACCCATGTCGACGACACCCATGTCGACGACACCCATGTCGACGACACCCGTGTCGACGAATCCAAGGTCAACACAAGCAACACCCGACAGGACAACCAGGTATGTTTTCGACTCCACGCCTTTCCGCTGTGCACCCAGGCAGATGCGTATTTAACGGGATCGATCCAACGGAGCATCAACGTCGAAGAGAACGACGGGCATTGGCTGTTTCTTGACACGGCCTGCTAATAAAAAAAAGAAGCTTCATCAGGTGCAATATCATTTAGAATGTATTGACTCCTGTTTTATCTTTTTGTGTGTGCCCCTCTGAGCCGGCAGTAAGTTACAACCACTTAAATTAGGATTAAGGTGACAACCAAGGACCGAATCTCTCTTTTGTTGGAGCTCGTAATCAATCAGCCTTTTTTCAATCCTCTGTTGTCCGGCGGGGTTCTGGCCAGGGGAGCACGAAGAAACAAACCTAACCAAAACCGGTTTTAAGAGAAGGACAGGAGATACTAAAACCAAGTAAACGTAAGTCGAAACCACCCTGGCATTCTCCTGACTCGTACACAACTCACAACTCTTCGGTTACTTTTTAATTATGATATTTTTATAAAGTAAGGAGTACCACTCGGTTTCTTCTGTTTGTGTGTTCCCCGGACCCTAACGTATGCGACGGCAAACCACGCCTACTTTGTACCCGGGAGACCACGAAGGGCATAATAATCACTCCTTTTGCTTACCCCGCGTTCAGGGAAGCACCTCCTACTTTACCGGTGAGTTTTGACCTTGTAATAAGAATTGATGAGCGATGCTTTGTCGAGCTTGGCGTAGTGTTGTGCCTTCAATACCAAGCCAATTTTTAAGAGAAACAGAGTCACGGTAACGTAGTTAAACCGTTACTCCGGGGTGAGAAACAAGGCAACAGGTAGACCGACATCATTCGTATTCGAGTAAATTTCCAAGTTTCATCTCCCATCGCCCATCTGTCCATCCCCTATTGCCCGTCTTCGCTCTTAGACCTCCAGGGAACCAGAGACGACTGCCACTTTGAGCTAGGTGACCGCGCACCACTGAACGACTTCAGCTTCCTTGCAGGTTGTTGCGGCAAGCACCAGAGATCGATGAACATGTGTATGTTCGTTATTTGTAGTTGGCACCGTGCGTATAGTCAAACAGTACAAAAAATGCTACCTTCTCTGTGTACCTGAGCACATACAAGGTCATACTGGCTCTTTTGATGTCATTCCTGACGCGCTGGCTTCCTGGTCTTGGTCGTTTGGAGTACACGAGGCATACCACATGCGATATTAACATCTATCTGTACTAATTTATCGCCGCAGTATGGCGTTGCATCGCCAAATCATCTTGCTGCACGTGCAATGTATGTATCTGTCTCGTTGGCTTTGACAACACAACGGGGCGCGTCTCTCTAGGAGACATTGACGAGGACACTGGTTGTGTTGGACGGACATGTGGTGTTGAAACTTCGCACTTTGACTACTAGCGAAAAACGAAACACATACCTGTTATCCAGTTTTTTTTTTTTTTTCCCTGTTTCAAAAGTATGGTGGGGCCTGGTCGACAGTGAGAACAGCTGGTTAGTACCTTGTGTTTCTTTTAGATTGCTTTTGACAGAAATAATCCTCACAATTCTGGCCTTTGGTCGACCCTTTTTTCTTCCCACAAGATGAAAACGAGGAAATGTTGAGAGCGCAAACATACCATGCACCCGCCAGGAAAGAAAGTTGAACCACCCAACCTGGGTTGGGAGAGGTACCCATACTTGGTTCCGAAAACACCACAGGGTAAGGTCATCGCCCGCCGTTGGTGAGCACCTTTGAGTTATGGCCCCTGTATAGTTGGGTCAATATCGACAGCCGCAATGTGACGGGGGGAAGGGACGTCGGCAAGTCATGAGGGCATGACCCCGTGTACTCTCTGCAATAACAGCCCCAAGACGCCTAGAGCAACGCTGTTGCGTTCTCCGAGCGCAACGCAGTACCTTAGACAAGCCCTAAAACATAGAGTCCGTCCTGTTTGCTGCAGATCGCAAATTGATTATGTCGTTTGTGTTGGCCTTTCTGGCGTGTTTTCATTGTTCTTGATAAGTTTTTTTTCCCATGAACTACTGTGACTGTTCATTCGATATAAGGAGACGACCGCGTGTGCTCTCTAAAGCTGCAGTCAAAAGACTCCACGAGCGGGGTTGCGTGCTCCGAGTGCAACACAGAGCCGTTTAAGAACGACAGAGTACAGAATCTGCCCTGTTGCTGTAGTTCGAAATATTGAGGATATTGTGTGTGTGGTGGTCCTGACTGGCGTGTTTTCCTCCAGCATTTTGTGCTGTCAATCAATCAATGAAATGTTCCGGCTCATTAATAGGGTATTCCCATGGCACGTCGGCTATGTTGCTGTTGCAATTGCCGCAAATTGTAAGACAACACATCCTCAATGGTGGAAGCACGGCGTCACGATTTTGAATGCGCCCCTGCCAGGCGTCGCTGCCAATAGCAGAAATTGAACAGGGATTTGCATCGTGGTTGGGGCCACAATAAGCGAGTCGACATTGTCATGAACAACTGAAACTTTTGCATCTTGAGCAATCTACGACTTGAAGCGCGTCCTATATCAGGAACCATTTATATAAAAAATACTCATGTCGAGGCTTGTGTTCGAAACGGCCGGGCCTTCCTCCTATACGCAGTTGTCAACAGCCTACCTTCGTAAGCTGTCGATGGCAGCCATGCTGCCATCCAGATACAGCGCGACGATGATCCGTATTGTGACACCACAGACGGCTATTCCCTCAACGGAATTGCCACTGCTGTCGCGGCAGCTATTCGCCCGGACAATAACATCTCCCAGTAAAGGAGCGCTCCTTAAACACAACATGACGACGACCCGTACTCCGACGATACACAGGACGACGCCACACAGGACGATGCCACACAGGAAGGCGCTGCAGGGGACGGCTTCAATCTCCGGTAGTGATGCCGTGGAGGCCACTGTCATGCTGAACGATTGCGTTTGTTCGGATCCCATGCAGCCTCCCGAGAGTAGCGCGACGACGACCTGTATTCTCATGAAACACAGGACGACGCCACACAGGACGACGTCTACCGCGGTAGTGATGCCGTGGAGGCCAACACGGTCATGCCGAGCGATGGAATTCCCGAGTCTAAGGTAGCCTTCCTAGAGCAGGGCGACGGCCACCTGTATTCCGCCACTCAAGACGACCTCACAAAAGACGACGGCACACAGGACGACTCTATCGCCGCGGTAGTAATGCCGTGCAGACCGATGGCGTTTCCGCGTCCTAGGTTGCCCACCTAGCGCAGCGTGACGACATGCACAATCCGATGACACACAGGATGATGCCACACAGGACGACGGCACGCAGGACGACTTCTACCGTGGTACTTATGCTGTGGAGGCTACTGTCATTCTGAACGATGGCATTTGCGGGTCCGAGGTTGTCACCCTAACGCGGCGTGACGACGACCCGTACTCCGACGGCACACCAGACGACGCCACACAGCAGGACGTCTTCCCCAGCGGTGTTGGCATGCAGGCCACTGCCATGGTAAACAAGTCTTGACCACTGCTTCATCAATAAGACGCCTGCCACAGCCAAAGCCGATGGGGGTGCCGTCATCAAAGTGAAAGGTGCCATCGCAAGAGGCGACGACCCCAACTGCGAAGATGATGACAACTTCTTCCACGACGACGACTACGGGGTTGATGCCGACGACACTCAGAACCACGTTTTGTCGCTGCCGCTCTAAATTCAGAGCTCAAGCGGATGGACATGATCGGGAACAACTTGGTGTTTGTCGCATGAACAATGAAGGACCCACGCGGGCGTACAGCACCTCCTTTGTTGGCTGACACAGAATTGTAGACACGACAAAAGTTTCTGTAGGGAGATTCCCAGAGGTTCAATATCCTTTAAAAGCCGCTCAAGCAAGTGCCTCTGTTGCTCGGTCAAGTCCAGGAATAATTTGTGAAACGTGGAGAAATACTCTATTGCGGTTGTGATTTTCTCGAACCCAATCAAGAAATAAGCTTTAAGACATACAGCAACCATCCCCGTGGGACCTAACCTTAGCCCACATACCGTAGGCTTGGTCACTGACCTGCCCGGAAAATTTGGTAGGAGAAACCAGATGTCTCGTGCATGCTGTTCGGTTCAAACGGAGCCAAACCTGCACGCTCGTGTTGCCATGGACTTTGGTTTGTAGTATATCTGTTGAGACTCGTAATTGTCGGAGTAATGAGTGCGTACCAAATTGTAGGTTGTTGCGAGAGTGGGATACTGATCAATTGGGCGGGGGCTGAGGGAAAACGATCGTTTCAATTTCATTCTTACACTCGAGGAAGAGCAAGGTGGGTTCCGTAATACGTACAAAACAGCAGAGGTTAACCGGGGGAGATACAGTGAACATATGCCGCGCGCGTGAGGGACAACCGGCGGCTGATGCTATTGTTCCCTGGCCTAATACCGACTTCGTTTGGGGTTTTCAGATCTTCCTAGGGCTCCAGCACCTTTATGTGATCACGGACTCTAGATTTTTGACTAGAGTTAATGCGAGACCAATCAACGACTCAGTAGTCTGCGCGGTCCACAATATGTGGGCCCTTTCCGAATCGTACGCGATCAAAAGCTTGCCTCTAACGTGAGAAAGATAACAACGCATGCACATCGAACGAGTGCATATTTTGTATGAAACGGGTGTGGATTGCGGATGCGAGGGGGAGGGGTCGACTCATTGACCTAGGCTTGGAAGCAAACAGGCGCGTTGTGAGCATTGAGTAGCAGCCCTGATTTGCCAAGGCGACAGAGGAAAGTGTGCTAATCGATCACGTATAAAACTGCAGTGGGTACCGAGGGGAGAGATATATGCTACCTGGTTTGAGTTTGTGCGTCTCGCATATCCGACATAACCCTCGCCGGGGGTGGGCTAGAGGCCCGCGTTGCCCAGTAGTAGGGCACTATACATTGCGGGCGTTCGGGACTGGATTAACTTGGGAGCATCCAGTACGTTCGAAGCGACAGTGGGTGCAGGATTGGGCGATCAACCCGCTTGATTTCATCTGAGAGAAACCCGACCTCCTATACATACGCTCTCTCCATATCAGGTTTTTGGGAGAGGCCTTGAGCTCGTAAAACGAGAAAACTCGGGGGGAACGTGGTGCACTTCGCTATCGTGGCATACGCGTCAATAAATGATCTTCCGATTTTTCTGGCTCTACGAAGGCCATCTCTCCCAACAACACCATCCAAAAAAAACTGCCACCTCCATCGTAATGCCCGAGATGTTCTGCCTTAGCTCGCCGAACGTTTCTCGAAGCAAATCACCGGTTTTTGAAACTCTCTCCTGGTCCAATCTACTGAAGTACGATGCCCCTGGCCACCCTGACAGGTATCGTTTTTTTCGTAGAATCGTTTTTCGTAACCCCCCCCCTCCCCCCCTCTGTTTCTTGGGGTCTTAGGCTTTCGGGCTGTTTTAATGGTTCGATATGGTGAATCCCCAACTGAGTGGATAGTGGCGCTGTGCCCGAGGAAATGGGCATAACGCGGTTTTTGACAGCGAGATACAGAGTCACTCATGCGAGTGACTCACACCTGGTATTGAAATAGGGGGGTACCCTCCTTTATTGTTGCCTTGATCTCTACCGATTGATAAGGTGTTGATGCTTTCAAGACAAATATTTGAAAGGCCCTCGCTGGCGGGATGTCCCGATCTGGGACCTTGGATCTATTCTTTCCACCCATATGGTATTAGCCAGTCCGATGTCAATTGGCAGGAGCAGGACTCTAGCCGAGTGGGGGTGCAGGACTTTGTTCAGGAATCCTGGCATGTCCGAGCGCTCTTACACGTTCAATTTCATTTTTTTGATCGAATTTTGTTTGGTTAACAACGAGCAATCCCCGGTCGGGGGTGCAGCAGAAATTTCTTTGGCTCCTTGCATGAGGAGCTCAATATTTCACCCGTAAAATTCGATTCGAAGAAGGAATTCGCTCGGCCAACCCGACGAACACATCTATGCCTTCGTCCTAAAAACAATACAGTATGGGTGTACTCGTGAAGTTTCTTGACTATTGACTAACCGGTAGTCCCTCAATTGAAGATCTCAATCGGACGGGTGCATTATTAGTTAATCCTACAACTGCAACCCCTGCCGAACTATGTAGGGATGACTCTACCAGAGCACGAGGCGCTCTTGCGACCGGGTGGAGTCGAGAAGGCTGAAGTGAGAGCCTTGACTGTTGTCGCTACGCGGGGTACTCCGTCGAGCAGAAATCGAGCGGGAACGATCTAGAGTAAGTCAGCTTCGATTAAGTATTTTTAGTGGGTGTTATGGCTAGGGTCAAGCTTCTGATTCGGTCGCCATTGATCAAGCGTTCATCGCAAGGTCTCTCACTATCCCATGCGTTGGTGGTAACACGCCCGCAGGTGCGACTCCCTACACACCTAGGCCGATCAAGGGAAGACTTGCGCAAAACGGAAGGCTACAAACGGGTAAAAACAGAACTTCCATGAATGGAACGATGCTGTTTTCAACCGCAGCCGTGGCTGGAATGTCGACGGGCCCTGCTCTGAAAGGCTCCGTACCGGGAGGCGCGTATGCCATTTGTGCATGTGATGGGCAAAAATTGAAGCGATTGCACCTGGAACCGCTGCAGCAGCGATTGTCTGAGCCGCCCACATGTTTTGCCCGTTGCGATGGACCACGCTTGCACTACGGCTCTGTACCTCCTCCGCCTCGATGCTGCTAGTCTCCATACGGTAAGCTGTGGTACTCTTGCACGCCTGGTGTGCTCCTGCTGCTACTGCTGCTGATGTGGTCGGTACCGGTACGTGCAATGCTACGGTAGGGGGGTTGTTATGTTGTTTTACCTCCTTTTGGGCACTTTTTTTTCAGTGGATCGGTGTCACTCGGGCGAGTGACCTCCCTCTTGATTGCGATCACAGGCGTCCTCGCTGTTTGTGATTCTCGATATTATTTCGAGAAGGTATGGTTATCTACGCTGCTCAAAAAAATCGCTGAACGTGTTTTGTCGGCGAGGTACAGAGTCACACGCGCGAATGAACACACGGTAGTGAAAGCTGGGGGTACCACCCTACCGTACCCTCGATAGTACTCGTTTTGTTGATCGGCACGCTTTCGACCCGCGGTGACAAGTTGGGGGTGTCATAATGATGATGGAGCATTACCTCTGAGGGTGTGGTATACACCGTTCCCCGGGTGATAACTCGGGTGGTCGTTTAGGATCTTGGAACAATGGCCACCCCGGTGGTATACTGTGGTGGTGTGGTACACAAGATGGGGTGCATACACTGTCATATACAGTATATCCTTTCGTTCGGGCGGGGGCGGAGATATTTACGCGATATACGAGTATACTTTTGTTGGTTTTCTCGTTTTTTATGATATACATACCCGAATGCACGGGCACTTGTAATCTCGTGTTACATAGGGCAGTCAACAGAAAGCGGTATACCGTAATTATTCCGCGCCACCTTGTGGTACAGCAGAACGCACCTAGATTGTTGGCCCCGATCCGCGAAGCTGGTTAGTCAACTCAGCCTCGTGCTGGATTTTGACACCAAATCCTTGCGGTACATCATACCGCGGCTTTTCGGCTCGGCCGTCACTATTTTCTGACGTGACCCGTACCGCTTTCTGGCGGAAAGTGTACCACGTTTGGGTTCTTACTCATATTCATCTGTGGGGCATCTTTGATAGATTTTAGTGTATGGGTTGTGCATTATTGGTTATTTCCGTGTATCTCAGTGGGGCCAAAGTTATTAACGACCAGGTTTTAGTGGTGGCGCACTTACAGCTGCGCAGCTTACCCGTGAAGAGCCTCGGGCAAAATCATCCCGCTTGGCATATTTCTCGCCAGAAAGCGGTATGGGTCCCGTCGAAAAACGGTGACGGCCGAGCTGAAAAGCCGCAGTATGATGTACCGCAAGGAGTCGGCATCAAAAATCGGTACGAGGCTGAGTTGATAAATCAGCGTCGCGGATAGATGTGCGAAATCTACATGTTTTCTGCTGTACCGCACGATAGCGCGGAATGGTGCGGTATACCGCTTTCCGTTGTCTGCCCTGTTTTATTTGTGGTTCGAGGATGTACCTGTTATGCTTTTTCTACGAGGAGTGTAGTGATGCTATACCATTTAAGTCTCTCAGTGGGTTGAAATACAATAGCAGAACTCATACAGTTCGATTGACAAAACGTGTTGGCAAGCCACAGAAGAGGTGGTTTTGCGTTGTACAACCAGTAGCTCTCCCTCCCGTGACACAGAAAAAGACGTTGACGCACGCGATGTTTTTTTTTTTTTTTTTCTTCGTCTCATCGCACTTGTATTTTCCAGCTTCTGCACAAGCCGTGTCACAGGTGTCGTCCCTTCCCCCCCCCCGATTTTTGCCTTTAATTTTTATCGCGCATAGGGTTCAGCAATCCCACTGCTCGTCGATTTTTTTATCGAATGTTACTAACTCACGCTCTATCGCGCTTTCCGTAAATCAATTTGTGCCCAAGAAAAAGTCCCAACGAATTTATACGAGTATGCACTAGGTGCGGCTCGAACTCACGAAACTGACCTATACCGGGCTCAAGGATAACCTGATACGCCACCCGGGCGACCGGCTCGATGTATTACTACAGTAACAGAGTTTTCTGAAAAATGGGAACGGAGCCTAAAATGAGAACCAAGCGTTATCTCCAGAACCATGTGGTGTATCAGAGAACCGAAATGATCCTGCGAAACCCCTTGACCAGCCCTGTGAGAGGAGCTCGTTAGAACGGTCATGCTCCATCTGGTGCCTTCGGGTGGGCGCAAAAAGCGATATACGCTGGCTTTATTGAGATTACAGCAGTCTGCATTGTTGACTTGCGGAAAACGCGAGAGCGTGACTTCGCAAAACTCGATGAAAAATCGACAAGCAGTGGGGTTGCTGAACCCTATGCGCGATAAAAAATTAAAGGTAAGACCCGGGGGAGAAAATGGACGACACCACTTGTGACCACGGCTTGTCCAGAAGCTGGAAAGTGAAAGTGTAAGAAAAACAAAATAAATTGGAAGGAAAAATATAATTAGACTGTAGACCAGTCTATATTTTTACATTTTTCACGCTAATAATACATTATTCTTCGAGCTTCTGGACAACCGGTGGTCGCAGGTAAGTACTTCGTGTGAAGATACGGCCTCGACAGGCCTGTAATTATCCAAATTTTGAGATATTTTGGATGGGTTTCGTATGATAAGGTTGGCGTTTTTCATTCGGGAAAAAAGGAAATAGATCGGAGGGTCCCTCCGATCTCAGAACTTAGGAAATATATCGGAGGCACGTGCCTCCGATCTCAGAAGCTATCCGGGGCTCTGGTGGAATCAAATAAAGCAACGTCTCTACGAAGGAAAATAAATTGTGTACTCTCCGAGGACCTGCTCGGCAGACCTGCGGGGGGCACTCTCTGTCCCCACCCTATAACCTAACAAATAGCGTCGTCGACAGACCATGTTTTTTTAGGGTCGTGGGTGGAAATCCCACATCCATCATAATAAAGTCCCACACTCCCCGGAAAGATGACATTCCGGGTGGCTACCCCCACCGAAACTGACCCACAGGGGACAGGCCGGGTCGACATACACACGCATCCGTATACAACGGCAGCTTGCGCTGCCGGGGTTGTAACGAAGACCACTGATGGGGACAGCTTACGCTATACCCATAATGGGACCCGAAGGGTGCGCCAGCTAGCGTTGGGCTGCGAAAGCAACTGAGTTAAATCGACACACGACGCGTATGAAAATACGTGGAAGTGTGGTGAGCTAAAGCTTTATTTTTCCCCATCCGCCGGAGGATGAAAAAAGAAAAAAAAAACATCATAATAAACTTTTTCAGACTTTCCCCACGTCGAACTTGACAAAATCTTTCCCCGGTATACCCAGGAAATGAAACGGCTTGGATAATCTTACACAAGTGTCGTGCCTTTTCCCCCCCGGTTCTTGTCTTCATAATATTTCTATCGCAAGTAGGGTTCAGCAATCCCACTGCTCGTCGTTTTTTTTTTATGGAATCAACCGGTCCCCCTGATGGTCTAGTGGTTACCCTTGAATACTATTATCAATAGCGTTGGTCCTTGAGATCGATTCCCACCATGGTGAGATTTTGAGTTTATCTGCATAAAGTCAATTCAAGATCAACTGCTGAGAGCGCCTAGCGACATGGGTAGGTACAATTCGACGCGAACCGACAAGGGAAGAAAATGCTGAATTAGTATTCTCGCGGTAAAAATGAAGGCACGCACCACCGTACGTAGTGGAAAATGGGAAGAAGGGCTCGCTCTGTGACCCCGGGTCTGAGTTACTCCTCTGGGAGGGAGCACGAGAGTAGTAGTGCGAGGATTATAGTCTGCATGGGAGCATGTCAAAAATGTATATATATAGATACTCGAGTATATATTAGACTATATCGTTCCATAACCCATGATCCAATCATTCATGTTTCCACCCCCTACGGCCCTGCAACATTAGGCCTCCTGGTTACGAACAGCATTCCCACCTGGGACCAGGCAACATCAAACCCACCCTACCACCACTCCCAAGCTTCCTCGCCGTTCTGTTCCTACTGGACAACGCTTTCTCCCTACCTGTGAGTTGTGTCAGAAACTTGGCTTTCGTAGGTAATGATTGTTGACTTCGGGTTAGACAGGCGCACGAGGCAAAAACGTGAACCCAACCGTAGGTAGTGGGCCCAATGGCATGCCTAAAATCTTCTGATCAAGGCTACGGCGGTGGTGGTGGTGGGCGTGCGCCTATTTTCACCTCTACCGGATTGGGACCGCTCCCAAGAACGACTCTGCCGTACCTCACCCACCATAATGATGCTTGTTAGTCGATTCGTTGGGCACAGCGTAGCTCACTATTCCATCATAGCGCATCAACAAGAATATCGCAAAAAATCGTATAACAGCAGTAGCACGAGAGCCTGAGACTACGAAAGGGCATGGGATCACTCGCGTGAGTGACCCCGAGGCAATGAACCCCTCCCCACCGAACGTGGCCCCCCTGCCGTAGCCCAGGTTTTCTTCGCCAGGCTCGGCGCATGATGATGAAACAACCGCTCACTGTGACGCCCTTTCGCGTTCGTGTTATCGACTTTGCTGTGCCCTCATGATGGACGAGATCGATAGATGAACTTTATGTATCCATACGCTATACGGATGCGTTGTAAGCTTCAAAAACTGAAGAGCACTTCTTCACCAGCCAAGCATGTAACACCATCGAACCTGCATGTGTGTGAGTGATGTACGTGAAGTAAGTGCGTTCAGCGCTGAGCGGCGTCTATCGCCCGCAGCTCCAAAATAGGTGGAACGAGTGTTTTGCACGGTGGTTATAACCACGATGCCGGGGAATTCCAGAAAAAACCACCACTATAATTGTATGATTTCATAAACGACTGATGAAAAACCAGTAGGTTTAGACGCGCGTGTAGGAAATAAACAACCTGATGATGGAATGCATACATACGCGACGGGCACGAAAAAGGTATATGATGTAATTTCCATGTATTATCAACATTGGACTTTTTCTGCACACACACTCACTGCTGTTCTTCGCATACGGCGCAAAAAACAAATTGACATATCAGACGGCGAACGAATCTTTTCTCCGCGAATTGGGCGTCGAGGGACTGTTTCGCATTTAGCAGCTATTATTCTTATGTAAGCGCTGCGCCTGCACAACAGCGCAACATGCCACTACGCTATGCCGCGGTGTGTACCTGGTACCTAGTGAAATAGTAGTCCTAATAGTCACCATTATGTCGTCTAGGACATTTTATGCATTGTTATTTATTGTCGTGTAACTTGCATTCACGAATAATTGCAGGAGTAGTTGCAGTATGTAGCGTGTTTATTCGTATTAAGAGTACCATTATTATAAAAAATGAAAATACACCCCCCAGCTGTGAGATCGAAGAGTACCATTATTATGTGAAATATGAATATGCAGTGGCGCAGCATATGGTATCCCATACGTGTAACATATATTATAAAAATTAAAATACACTCCAGCTGTGAGATCGAAGATTTCGTCGAAACTCATCTTTGCAAGCTGTGTGTGATACTCCGATCGCGCGCATTACGAGTTGTTTGTCCTCATTAAGGATATAGGTCGGCGACTCCCCTTACAGCTACAGTGTAGCTATCAGGGTCGACAGGATGATTTTAGTCAGTCTGTGCGCGGAAACTATAAAACCCGTTTCTGAGGGGGACAAAATCTGACAGCTGTGAAGGGAAAGGGGGGGCCTGGTTATATATGGCGAAAGAACTGACGTGTGTTGAGCGCGCATGTATCGGTCGCCCCGGTGGAGTATGAGGTTATCCTCGAGCCTGGTAAAATGGGTCAGTTTCGTGGGTTCGAGTCCCCCCGAGTGCATATTCGTGTAAATTCCTAGGGACCTTTTCTTGTGTACAACTTGACTTGCGGAAAGCGCGAGAGCGTGAGTTAGCAACACTCGATAAAAAATCGACGAGTAGTGGGATTGCTGACCCCTATCCGCGATAAATATTTTAGGAAAGAACCAGGGGGGAGAAGGGACGACACCTGTGACCACGGCTTGTTTAGAAGCGGAAAAGCAGTAAGTAGTGTGTGGAGAAATTACGTACCAGATATATATAGTCTATATATAGACTATATGTATTCAAGCGTTCCTTCAAAACGTAACATTATCATGCCCGCGCGAAGTTGTTTTTTCCCCCTTCGTGTGTTGTCGGCAGTGTTGCATTATTATCCAATAATTGCCTTGATTGTGGTATTTGCAATATATGTGTACTATCTATCTCTGTGCGGTAATTTGTTACCCCACAGGTCGTCTTCGGCACGGGTACCGATTTTGCTGGAGGTAGATTAGTGGAAATGGCACTCTGGAGTCAATAACACACCCGCCTGTTGAATACCAGGTAGTAGGTATCCTACCTGGCACGCATTTTCATTCGTAATGGTAGTAAATACCAGGTATGACATCAACAACATTATTTCGCAAGTTTTCCTACACGTCCCTACATGCATTTGTCGTCGCTATTGTCATTATTAGTTAGATTTCTCGTAATTGTCGTCAGTGTGGCACCGTACATGGTTGCACATGCCGAATGTTCTGTCTCACGCTGAGTGTTTAACTTAGATACCCCGGTATGTCAACACAGCACGATTTGCTTGTCCGTTTGTTATTTTTCGTATTCTCTGGCGGATGGGGAAAAATGAAGCTTATGCTCACCACAGCAGTTCCACGTATTTTCGTCGTACGCGTCGTGTGTCCATTTAATTCAATTGAGCATGCATTCCCAACCCAGCGTTAGCTGGCGTGTCCTTTAGTTCCCGCGAAATCGGCAGCACGACAGGCTGTCCCTGCGGGCAGTCCGCGTTAATCCTCGGCATCACACCGCGAAGCTATGACGTAATATATTGTATGAAACGGTTCCAAATAGTTGTCTTCAAGTCGTATGTGCTCATCTCGTTAATAGCCAGACATGGTTGTTTGCTATGACTCAAGAATTCTGGGTTAACTTGTCACCTGCAGGTCGGTCGCCCCGGTGGTCTCGTTGTTACCCTCGAATACTGCTACCGGTGGTCCTTGAGTTAGATGCCCACCGTGGTGAGGTTCAGACTCTATTTGCCAAAATCCAATATAGGGATCAACTGCTGAGAGCTACTAGCAGCAGCGTTAGGTACAATTTGACTCGAATCGACGAGGTAACAAAGACTGCTGAATAGTTCTGGCGGTAAAAACGAAGGCGCGCACCGTAGAGCGTGAAGTTAGTGGGGATGGGGGAGGAGGGCCCGCTTTTTGACCCAAGGTATGAGTTACTGCTGGGAGAGAGCACGAGAGTAGTGCTTGGGAATATACGGGATCCAATGGGTGGATCTCTTACTTGTTATGCAATGTGTCGACCTCTTCCCTGTTGTGCAAGTATGTCACGAGCACCCGCGTGACGGTGGGATCTCAAACTCCCCATCTATGTACCATATTAATGAAGCCCCTCTACAAGGTTTTTGTACTGGGCCAACCCGGACTCTGATAGCCGCCCTCCCTATTTTCTGCGGGGCTATCTACCTCTCACACCATAAGATGGCCTGAACTAACCGTACTTCTAAACACTAGCGCGTTTGTGCTAGGTAGGGCTGCAGGGATCACTTGAGCCCCTTCCCGTGCTTCCCTTACGTGTGTCATAAAATCTCTAGACTTCCATCTTTTTCCGCACGGGATTTTGCACCCTTGCGTCCCGAACTGGGTGGCCCCCGCGATTCTTCCCGAGTGTAGTGCGAACCGCATGGCGTCTCTACCGCTGAATACTACCATCCACCGCAACGCGGTTACCGCTTCCGTTTTATAGAAAGTTTTCTAAACGCTGCGACGTGGCCCGGACTGTCAGCGGCGCCCCCTCTGGCAGATGGGGATGCACGTCGAGCAATTCCAGCACAACCTCGAAGGGCCCCGTAGACCCCCCCCCCCCAAATCTCCCTCTTGTTCGACAGCCCCGTACGGGTAATCGTTCACCTGCTCTTTTTGTTTTACGTGTTTCGACGCCGCAAATCTGATCTGCAGTGCTGTGGCACTCGACCTATTCCCGTGCTCAACCTGTACTCCGCGCGAAGACGTTGGGCACGCTCGCGTTAAACAACACTCTCGGTGGTGAACTTTGCCAACGGTGCAATCCGAAGGCTCTGGCGCTCTGCACAACAGAATATAATATGACACCGCGAGTCCCAACCACATACGTCCACCATGCTATCGAGTACCTGCCGGCCTTGTGACAACAGTGACCACGACAGCGGACCCAGGCTACGGTAGGGGGCTCCCTTTTGGGCCTTTTATTTCAGTGGCCAGGGGTCACTCGCGCGAGTACCTCCTTTGTTCCTATGCAATCTTACGTATGCTTCCTGTTTTTCATTGACGAAATTAATCCGCAATGCAAAGGTGATCTAAGCTGCGCCGAAACAAGTGCCTTGACCATGTTCATCCGTGGGGTACAGAGCCACTCGTGCGAGTGGCTCAAACACAGCAGTGAAAAAAGAGGCACCCCTCCTACCGTAGCTTTGGTCAGCGGTAATACAACCTGTTCATTTTTTGTGTACATTCCGTGCGCCTGGTCTATCCCCTTCCCCACAGCTGCTATCATGCAATGTTACATCGGCAACTACCATTCTGCGAACAATTTGTTGGAGAAGTTAGTTGCGCTTAAGTATCATCTAACATTAGACCGCTGACTATTATTCGCGAAGCAGCGAGAGGCCACAAACCCGAGCAGATCGGGCAAAGACACTTCCTTGGGGTCAGCAAGCGTGTGCCACCACGGTTCCTTACCCTGACCTTGACTCTCTTTTCCCAGGTGTCCCGCTTCGCTTGATATTTTTTCTGCGTACTCTTTCCGACTGAACCAAGCACGAGCGTTACAGGTGTGATTGCGATACCTCGTCCTTGTGTCTTCCCTTGGTGTCCCTTGTTCCTGCAGGGGCGTGTGCATACAGTATTTACAGTTTAGTAGAATCGAGCAGTTGACACCAAATAAGCGCATGACGTATGTTGATCGATAGACATACCCCCTCACGCACGCAAAAAAGCCGGGTTGTGCGCCGCTCAATATGTTCCACAGCAAATCGTCGTGCTTGCTGAGAATTTTCTTTGTGGTACGATATCGCTAATCCCCTGTACGATGTAAGTAACAGTTATAGGATTTTACCCACCTAACACCAATAAGGAATATGCGACAAAAGAGGTTGCCAGCTATTGCTGATCGGGGTGCATGGGAGAAAATAACACAAGGGCGACCTGCCTGAGTCCATGCCGCACTCTTGCCGCACTCTTCGAGTATTGATTTCACTGCATGCAATATGCCGGACGACGGCTGAGTCCATGTCTCTAAATTACCCCCGCACTCTTCAAGGGCGACAACGTCCTCAAAGTAGAGCAAGCGACTGAAACCTTGACGAAAGACTTTTAAATGGAAACTAGTTGACCAACAGCCAACATATAGCTACCGTGATAATGCCGCGCAGTATGTGCCCCTGCCCCCCCCGTCCTCTTGCGCCCCGCGCTCTACGTTAATTACGTGCAGCGCTGGTTCACACACCTTTCCCACATTATCACTTCCCGCTTCTTGTTGGTCATCCAATTGTGCCGGTGAAAATATTGACGTAATAGGTTAGTTGGTGTAAACAAACGAGCTCGCTGTGCTCCCCTTCGTTCTTGCCCAATATTCCTGCATATTCAGCTTTCTCGGCCGGCCACGACGGACAAGCTTTTGGGAAGTACTTGGCCACACGGACAAATGACGCGGCCTTTAAAGTTCGTTGCAGCTTCGGCTGCCATCACCGGTGAGTTGTAGTTTCGGTATATATATCTACAGACTATGCATATCGTTCGCGTTCCACGGCTGTCAGGATCCCCCCCCTGCCCAAGGGGAGGCGTTTTTTTTCCATCTCCACAATGAATAGATATCGCCCTACCTACAATGGTGCTGGCTAGCACTATCGGGGAGTCACCGACCTACGTCATTCATAGGGACATAAACACCCTGCAGCACTATCTACCCAAGTATCACAAGCATCGCGCCAAGTCGAGATTCCGTAGCATTATCCGCGAGCTCACACCGGGGCGGGGCAAGACGATGCTGCAAAATTCAATAGTTTTTTCGGTAGAGTCCAGCCAACATATTATTACCGTCCAGCGGCATACAGGGCCGATTTTGTTTGTGTCAGTCAGGGCCGATTTCGTTTCGTTTTTGATGCTCTTCAAACTGTCTGAAATAATGAACTCATGGAAAGGAGCACTTGGGGGCAAGATACAGGTGAGGAAGGCTCACATGAACGGTGGATTCGAAGCGGCGACATTCCGTGCGATCGAACAGCTGGGCACAGAGTGTTTGACGAAATCAACAACAGTTTTGTTTTCATCCGTGACGAGTTCGTTAATGGCTCCCACACACCCTTTGTGCACAATGCCCACACTTTGCGCCCAATATCGTGTGGCGGCCGTCGACTAGAATTCCTCAAAACAAGTTTAGATGCTGTAGTGCAGGAAACGAACACCGTACATGTCGACAGCTGTGATCGACGAGAAAATCAAGGCACGAGCTACCTCTCGCGCCCTAGAGCACGGATCACGTAACCTCTTCGCCGATGTCATATATGTCCATGTGGCCTTGTGTGGAGCTATGACGTTTGGCTATGTGTCGGGTTTCTCTCGAGATCGGAAATCAATCGTGATTGACCGGAAACGTCAACCGACGTCTGTTGAAAGCTGACAACATTTTCTGTATGACAAAAAAAATCAACACTGAGAACAAAAATATGATTTTTCGTTTTGCGCTCCCCAAAAGCGACGGTGCGAACTTCCTTCTTCAGCAGAGTACCGAATATAATATTGGGCACAAATTTTATTTATCAAGATATCGCCGCACATGTAGCAACGTGTCCACAGCTGAACAGGGTATTTTTGTTTCTACCGGACCGGATAAAAAAAGCCCAGGCATTTTCGGCTATATGTGTAAGTTTTTTGTAGTGTCAGTGAGTGCTCGTAAGGGGCACTCATTGTTTGCTACGAAACTCGCTGTTTTTGACATATAAGTACAGGGGGCAGTCGTCGGACGCCAAGACGACGAGAAATCAATTCACAACATGTTTCAGGCGTTATGGCAGATCATGGAGGCTGGAGTGTAGGCCAACAGGTGCAGGAGCTACCAACCCTGCCCGATGACTAATCGAGCGACTGCTATGCTGCAGCAGCTTCGCCGTCATACCTCCGACACATGTACGACTGCTACACAGCTGTTTATTTATGGATCCCTTCCTCCACAATATCGTCTGCTGCGGGGCCCTATTGAAGGGGTGAATCCGCGAATGACTTGCATATAACGGCGTTTGGCAAACCTACCCCCTTAGTAGGAACCAAGGGCCGACTTTTAGTTTGTTGCTTTGCGTCAAAATCGTCAATTCCCATCGACATCACTGGGCACATGACCCCGTAGACACCTACGAAATCCGTCACCAGTTTTAGAACTCACAAGTGGATGCTTGCTTTGAGGGACCGAAACGCCAATGACATTACAAAATAATTAATGGGTTTACCAGCTAAGACCAGGACCAAAGACTCATTTTATGGTTGTGTTTAGCGCCGCTTTTGAGGGCGGCCACATTTAAAAAAACGGATCGTCTTGGTGTGTGCACTCTCGCGTCCGTAATTTCACAGTGGCAACCGCGAAGGCCGGGATGGGCCTCCGCGGGGGGATCCAACACAAGGTAAGCTACTAAATGAGATTAGGTGGGGGGGTTTATCGGAAAATATTAACTCTGCGATCGGTTCAAAAGTGTAGTTAAGCAGTATCTACATGCTATACACGAGGTTGTCGATAATCCTACCACATCTGTAGAAGGGAGTATTGTATAAGGCTCAGAGGTTCATTCTCTATACGGTGTCTTTAGGCTGTGAGTTTTGTGGGTCGTGGAGGGGTGGCTGTAGTCCACAAGATATTTAGTGGTACACTTCTCGTAGTAACTTGCATTGCAGAGGATAGCACCAACTAGGTAGGGAGTGTAGGTGTCGCTACTGTTGTAGGCACGTTCGTCGCGTAAGCCAGCACCAACAGCTAGCAAGGTAGCAGCCAGCTAAAGCCAGCAGAAGACCAAAAAAGTAGTAGCAGAAACTTTGGCATAACCAACCAGGTGTGTTGGGGGGCGGTTGTTGTGATCTGGAAGATAACAGAGCCTACGTCTGATTTCTGTAAAACGCCGTGCAATGTTTTGGTGAAACCTATTGGGTGCGCATAGCGACAATTAGAAACGACAAGGGGCGCGGGGAGTCTTGGTCGACCGTCTCCACCTCGGTCTTTCCTTAGTCAGCGTAGTTACCATGGCAGACAACGAAGACACACCCCAGCGTATGATTTGGTCTCTGTTGCTCACGGTACCGCAGAGCGCTCTCCATCCATGTACATAGGTCAAGCAGCACTATATCCAAGGTAACGCCATCATCGGGCCTCATGCATATCATGTTGCCTGTACAGAGTGGAAGTATGATGAATGTTTGACGGACATTCTCGGTGACGCAATCCTCTGTGAGTGATAAGCACGAATCTTCCCCATGCACATGGTTCGTGGCGCGACAATTGCCCAGACGTTTGTATTGTGTTCGAGTCATCGCATCCTGTATAGCTTGCAAGCGCAAATGACTCAAGTCGAAGATAAAATGGATCGCCTGACAGCAGTTATAGCAGAGGCAAGAGGCGCAAAGCCCCTGCCCGTACAACGCTCCATCCAGTTTGCGTTCGATTCATCGCCGGTCGGTAACGGCTGTAAACCTATCAACCATCGAACATACCCAACGCTGAACCCTCGTGTTCCAAACTTTAACCATCCAACGACCTCCACCTTTCATGCCCCTCGCCATCCTACTCGGTGTTTGGCGCCAACCATTTCCCTTCCGCGTCGCAGGTGCTTCTGTGCAACTCTATCCGTTGCCCGACCGGTTTTGTTCACGTCCTTCGCGCCAACGTCGTTGAATGTGACGACAACGCGTGCCAAGAGTCCCAGTGTTGCGGTAAGAGGTCATTCTAAACTCGGTACGGCTAAAAGAAAAACGGAGTCATCCCACAGTAGGGCCTGCCGCGTTTGGGCCAAAGCGTCCCTGGACGATTGACCACCTCGTGTGTGGAAGTGCCGGTTAGTCATTAGTCAAGAATTTCACGATCGTATATATATGTGTGTGTGGGTTTTTAGGAATAATGTGTAGAGGCTAGGTCAGGTTGTGCGCATTAATGCCTTCGACGTCATGTCGTATCGGGTGAGATATTGAGCTCCTCATATGAGGACCTCAGGGACTTGTTAGAATCTGATGCACCCCCACCGTACAATAGCTCCACGTCAAGTTTTCAGAAGAATCTCGGCTGTCAGCTACTACTTGCCAGGCGCGCCGAACATATATACTGGACAAGCGGTCATCAACGACCAGTATTAGCTCAGGTTGAAAACCTCACATTACAGGGACAGTTGCCATGGACTGCGCTTAAAGAGCCACAACAACCTCAGCCTAAAACAGCCCGCGTAGACCTTCCACAAGACGCGTACAACGGTAGAGGTCTGCGCCTTTTTTGGTTTTGGTCTCTCAACAATCTAGGGGGGGCGCTCGAAAGCAAAATCTCAATATTTCTCCTTGAAGGCGCGATTGGGTGCCACCGATGCGAACCTTCTGGGCCTCTCCATTTTTTCGGCAGGCTTACGCCCAAATGCAGAAAACGTGTAGGCATTGACCAATACGCCGACGCCCACAGACGTTAGGTAGGTGCGTGCACCCATGGGTGGTGTCAACGGTCACCGCGATTTTTGCCCGACTTGCCGAAGAGGCTTCATCCGATTGACACACTCCCCTGAAAAGGGGTTAGGCTTGCATTTACGCCTGCTATGGAGAAGGTGATGCGAGAAATCTTAGCGGAGCTCACGACTCCGCCGGTCCTCGTTTTGCCCGATTGGGACGCCGTCGCGCTGACGGTTCACGCCCGTTTCACGTCTATTGCGACGCCTGCGTCGACGGGTTCGGCGCCACTCTTTAATAGGAGCAGACGACCGGCTCCATAAAGCCCATGGCGTACATCAGACGAGGTACGCTCGACTCGGAAGAACATTGGTCTCCTCTTGATTTGGAGGCTGACAGCATCATCTGGGCTCTCAAGCGCCTCCGCCGCTACCTTTGGGGCACAAAGTTCCGCTTATTCTTCGATCACAAGGCGCTGGAAAGCATAGGCAATGTGCGGACCACAACGCCGGTCTCCAGAGATGGCTCGAGCTCCTCCCCGCGTTCGACTGCCCACTCGAGTACCGCAAAGGTAGTGCGCAATCGGCAACGCAGACTTTCTGTCTCCCTTACCCGAGCCTGCCATGGCTAAGGATCCCAGCAATCTATAAACCATTTCAGGTAACAAGTGCTACCTCTATCGTAGCACGCGTGTCCACCGCTGGGGCGAGTATATGTTCACAAGCGCAAAATGATAAACACAACTGTGAACCACCAACTCTGATTGTGACGGCAACAAAGCTCTGATTGTGACGGCAACGCACACGATCGGATTGCGCGGTTTTTTGTGCTTGTGCAAGTTATAGCGCAATTACTGGCGGGTTATGGTTTTGGTGTCGCAGCTAGGCCCCTGAATGATAACGTCTTCGTTATAATCCATACAATCGTTTGCGGAAAGGCAAGTCAAACGAAAAATCGAATCGATACCGCTTGGGAATAATCAACGAAAACATCTTCGTTATAATCCATACAATCGTTGCGGAAAGGAAAGTCAAACAAAGGATCGAATCGATACCGCTTGGGAATAGATATGGTAAACGCGACATACGCTCTCGACGCTAATCAACTACTTACGTTTTATATACGGGCAACGTCCGAGCCGACTTGTCGCAGACCAATACGTAACCAAACACGACACCAGTAGCACTACCACACCACCACCGCCCCAAGCATCACCAGCGTCGAGATGTCTGCTGGGATGAGCGCAGCCTCGCGTAGTGTGGAGCCGACGACACAGATATTTAATTTTTCTGTTTGTCGCAGTGTTGTGCAAGTGAGGCCCTAGAGTAACGGTGGCTCCTTTAAACGTAGTAAATTCAGTTTGTTCGCAGTTATTCGAGCTGGTCTTTTAAGACAACTACTGCGATAGCACCATTCTGCATTCAAGGAACAAATATTTTGGACTACTGGGTATTTCCTTATTTCTATGCAGCCAATCGTCTCACCCGATGGAGGAGACCCGATAGAGGAGATCCATCTCGGCTCAAAACTACCACAAGGGCATCCCACGTGTTTGGGTCATAACGTTCGTAGCCAGTTGCGCTCTTCAAGTGATCAACTGCCGGTTAGTGAATTCATTTCACGACAACGTACTGTAATAGAACAAAGGCGTGTAGAAGTTTGGTCGATTTCTGCGAGAACGAACGCCTTCGAAGTCATATAGTACCGGGTGAGATATTGAGCTCCTCATGTGAGGAGCCCAGGGACCCCCCACCGGGGGATGTCCCGAAGATCGTGTTTTATACACGATATACAACCTTTACACAATGATCATTTTAGGGAGAGAAACCTCGCGCTTAGACTACACTTTTATAAATCACTTTAAAGACGTCAACTGTGAGTTCGACGAATTTTGGGTTGATACTCATCTCTGCAAGCCGCGTTGTTTGTACTTAGTATACGATGCGAGTGAGTTTTTTCATAATGAGAGGGGTCCTATTGTTTTGTTTCAAAATAATATATATGTGTGCGTATTAGCAAACAACAAATAACAAACACTGTAAGTAGATTGGGTTTGTATTTTTGGAATTTAGGGGCATAGTGGGGCGTGGTCGATATCGTAAAGCAGCACCTTGAGTGTGGGAAATATTTTCGAAAAACGCAAAATATCTACGTGCATCTGACTTTTCTTTCACACTTGTTTACGGACAAGCCAAAAACGAAAACTTGTCAGTACGAGTAGCGACGACATATGACACGTTCCGGCAACAAAGAATTCTGCACCCCCCAACCCGCCTTAGGGCAGGTACCCGTACTGTGTTTCCAACGGTACCGCAGGGTGGGGTCATCGACCTGCGTTGGTGAGCACCTCGACGTTCTGGGCTTCAGTACAGTGGGATCAAAATCGACACCCGAAATGTGACAGCAGGGAGGGACCTCGGGAGGTTATCGGGACATTACCCTGTGTAATGTCTGAAAATGCATCCTGAAGACACCCAGAGCAAAAGTTGTGTTTTCCGAGCGCAACGCAGTAGACCTTAGACGAACTCGGGAGCATAAACTCCATCGTGTTGCCGCAGTTCGCAATTTGATGATATCATGTGTGTTGGTCCTGCTGAGGTCTTGTTATTGTGCTAGATGCGTGTTTTCACCATAAACTAACTGTTCATGCGTGAAATAAGGTATACCATGCGGCACGTCGGCCTCTATGCTACATCAATCGGCGCTTATTGTGTTGCAGCCACCATCAAAAGCAGAATCAAGGCATAGAAATTTAAAAGGTCCTTGTGCCAGCCGCCGCTGCCAACATGAGACATTGTTGAACGGCGGCTAACATCGCGATTGCGGCTACCCCAGACGATTGTGTATTGACATACATGCACCTGGAATATGAACAGCTTAAAGCAGTACACAAATTGAGGTGCCTCCTCGCGCGGAAACGATTTGATCGTATTACACCTATCGAACCACGATTCTGACACGGCTGCTTCCGTCGTCTACCCGTATCTCTTTGCAGTCGTCCACAGCCTGCATGCAACTGTCACCGGTGGACATCATGCTGTCACTGAGATGCAGCGGGACGACGATCCGTACTCCGACACACAAGATGACTACTACCACGCCGATGACACGCCGGTGGCTGACGTCGTGGTGGACCCAGTGGTCTTTGAACCGGAGGTTGCCATCCAGATGCAGCGGGACGACGATCCATACGCCGACACACAAGATGACTACTACCACGCCGGTGACACGCCGGTGGCTGACGTCGTGGTTGACCCTGTGGTCCTTGAACCGGAAGTTGCCATCCAGATGCAGCGGGACGACGATCCCTACGCTGACACACAAGATGACTACTACCGCGACGAAGTTGGCACTGTTGTCGAGAAATTGATCCGTTCATCGGTTATCGGTGGGATACATGCTGCCATCCAGATGCAGCGGGACGACGATCCGTACGCCGACACACAAGATGACTACTACCACGCCGGTGACACGCCGGTGGCTGACGTCGTGGTTGACCCAGTGGTCCTTGAACCGGAAGTTGCCATCCAGATGCAGCGGGACGACGATCCATACGCTGATACACAAGATGACTACTACCGCAACGAAGTTGGCACTGTTGTCGAGAAAGTGATCCGTTCATCGGTTGTCAGTGGGGTGAATGCTGCCATCCAGATGCAGCGGGACGACGATCCGTACGCCGACACACAAGATGACTACTACCACGCCGGTGACACGCCGGTGGCTGACGTCGTGGTTGACCCTGTAGTCTTTGAACCGGAAATTGCCATCCAGATGCAGCGGGACGACGATCCATACGCGGACACGCAAGATGACTACTACCGCAACGAACTTGGAACTGTCGTCGGAAAAGTGATCCGTTCGGCGGTTGTCAGTGGAGTACATGCTGCCATCCAGATGCAGCGGGACGACGATCCGTACGCCGACACACAAGATGACTACTACCACGCCGGTGACACGCCGGTGACTGACGTCGTGGCTGACCCTGTGGTCCTTGGACCGGAAGTTACCATCCAGATGCAGCGGGACGACGATCCATACGCCGACACACAAGATGACTACTACCATGCCGGTGACACGCCGGTGGCTGACGCCGTGGTTGACCCTGTGGTCCTTGAGCCGGAGGTTGCCATGCAGATGCAGCGGGACGACGACCCGTATTCCGACACACAGGACGACGTCTACAGCGGTGGTGATACCGTCAAGGCCCCTGGCATCCTCATCGGTGGTGTTTCCCGACCCTAGGCTGCCCCCCTGGCGCAGCGTGACGACGACCCGTGCTCCGACGCACAGGGCGACGTCTACTGCGGTGGTGATGCCGTGTAGGCCACTGTCATGCTCAACGATGGCAATTCCAGTCCAAGGTTGCCCCCCTAGAGAAGGATGACAACGACCCGCAGTCTGACGACACACAGACACACAGGACGGCCACTAAAACGGCGATGGCAACGACATCTTCAAAACCTCCCAAGTTTGGTGTTCTAGACCATCGTTTCATCCATAACTCAGTTGGGGTTCCCAAGGACGACAAGAGTGCCGTCATCAAAGTGGTCAGGTGCCATCATAAGGGGCGACGACCGCGACTGCATAGACGATGACATCTTCGACGACGAAGACGACAACTGCATTTATGGCGACGACACTCACAGCCCTTCTATGCCATTCTCGCTCTAGTTGCAGAGCTCAAGCGGATGGACGTCGTCGAAATCATCTCCATCCTGCTTGTGTCATGAACAATGGAGCTGATGGACTACACCCCGCTCGGCCGCAAAACATCTCCTTTTCGGGAAACACAGAATTGTAGAGTCGACGAAGGCTACAGTAGGCGGATACCCCCAGGTTCAATGCACTCTACAGGCCGCTCCCGCTATTGCCACTGCTGCTCGATCAAGTCCGGGAATCGTTTGTGAAAGGTAGTAGAAATATATATATATTGCGATGGTGAATGTCCCGACACCAACCACCACATAAGCTTAGGACAGACGGTATCCACCCACGCGGGTCCAAGCCTCTCAACCACCATACCTCTGTAGGAACGCATGCTACTATAGAGGGGTGGCACTTACCGTCTGAAATGGTTTCTGAATGTCGGAGCTCCTTTTGAACCAATACCGTCGGCAATACGCCTCATTTATTTTATTGATCCTCGTTGGATACCTAGGCCATGTTTTTTTTTTTTTTTTCAGTTGGTGTTTTTGTTTTCTCCAAGTCAGTTGTTGGGAAAGGTCTTAAGCTCCATCATTGAGGAACCTCCGAACCAATATGGTGCACATCTATCCCTCTATAGTAGCACGCGTCTTGGCTTGATGAAACACTGCCTAGTCTGAGAATCGTGCTGGGTGGAGACAGATGTCTTACACGTGCCTTGCAGTTTACACAGCGAATTAGGTGCACGCTCGTGTTGGCCACTAGTTTCGTGTTTTATAGATGCATGGTACTTGTTTAGATGCATGGTACGATGATAGGGGTGGATATTTTCGTCAAGCTAAACGCTTTCTTAACCAAACCCCGTTGAAATTTCACTAGTTTCTATCTATATTTTGATATATTTTTCTACCTTGGCCGTGCGATTATTCGTCCGGTAGCATTTCTTTATTTTTTCTCCCCAAATTACTTTTTGCCATTCAGGGGTTTATTACCATTGGTCCCCAAAACAGAGACCTAAAAAGCTTTTTGCATCCCCATACTACCGTACCCCGCGTGTACACCCGTACGGATTCAGCATGGGAGCAATCGGTGCATGCTGAAACTGTACGTTGTTACGAGAGTTGGGATACTGATCAGATGGGTTAGAGGCTGATAGAAAAGGACTGTTGTTCCACATTATCCGCACACTTTTCGTTTTTATCGTGCGAAGAATGAACTGTAAGTGCTTGCTGCCGTATTGTAGACTGTTTTAACCCGCGAGTTATAGTTCGTAGTGGAGCAAAGTGGGTACAACGATACGTGCGAAACAGTAGAGATTAAGCGGGGGAGGGACCCTGAATGTGTGTACATTTATGGTAGGGGACAACTCACGTCTCATACCATTGTTGCCCGGCTGAATATTGATTCGACAATATATATTTTATGGGTTATCAGATTTTTGTAGGGCGTGAGCACCTTAAAGAGTTTTCAGAAAAATGGGAACGGAGCCTAAAATAAGAACGGACGTTTTTTTTCAGAAAGCAAACCAATTGTGTAAAACTCAAAAAAACAAAATGACAGTCCTGTGGGGCTATACAGCAGCCTTCGAATGAGCTGCCACTCAGGCTGGAAGTCCTCGGCATCGCCTCGGTAGCCGGCATCTAGAGACATCACCATAGAGCCAGCGTATATCGCTTTTTGCGCCCACTCGGAGGCATGAGATGGAGCATGACCGTTCTGACGAGCTCCTCTCACAGGGCTGGCCAAGGGGTTTCGCAGGATCATTTCGGTTCTCTGACACACAACATGGTTCTGGAGATAACGCTTGGTTCTCATTTTTAGCTCCGTTCCCATTTTTCTGAAAACTCGCGCCCCGCAATCCTCCAATCCACCAACCGCACCAACCATCCCAGGTCTTGCACTACCCGCCCAGACAAACTTTGTGTGACCACGGACTTATGATTCTCGACAGTTTTGATGCGAGACCAACAACGACTGAATAGCCTTCGCGGACCACCAAATTCAGGCCCTCGCTCCAAACAGTACGCGATGAAGAGCCTTGTCGAGCTCGAGCAGTAGAACAGCGGGTGAAAACCGATTGTGAACCGAGGATGCCAGGGGGAGGGGGGGGTGAGTGCCGGGTTAAGATATCAGTAGTAGTATATTTCATTTGTATGAATCCCCATGTCTTACACGCACTTCGGTGCACCGTGAGCGGAGGACCTTATTATAAAAAGAGCACCAGATGACAGTCCTGTGGACCTTGACCAGTCGGGCAACGCGTGAGCGGTTACATCGCAAGCAACTGTGGGTGTCTGGGGGGAAGGGGAGAGTCCATATTTCAATAAATATATTTATTTTTGATATTATTTTCATTTTTTTTTTCAATTTATTTTTATTATCATTATTATTATCATTAAATATTATTATCATTTCAATAATTGTCATTACTCCATTTATATATTGATTTATTAATATTATGAAGTTTGTTTTTGTATGATAATGGCGTAAATGTAAATGGAATGTCCTTCCACAAAGCATTAGTAGTAGCATAAGGCAGAGGTATATCAGAACTGCCAACCACTTCCCCACTCCCTTTTGCCAAATATTTTCATTTACTCTACAATAATATATAGATGTGAGGGGAACCGCATGGTGCTTGATTATACTAGATTGTTTTCTTCCTATCAATGCAATCCCCCCTATCGGGCCGACAATCTTTACATGCGCAATATCTAAGCCGGCTGGGTCAACCTAGAGCCTGCACAAGCCACAGCATCTAAACCGGCTCACTCTAAAACAACCGATTTTCTTTCTTGCTTAGGAGTAGCCTTTTCGATGCCAATGGACTCACAATTATCATCGGCAAAACAACAATAAACACGAGGTGGTCATGGATACCGACATTGACTGAACGGCGCGTGTTATTGTCCTTTTTCGGGCGGATGGATGGAGCTTGAACGAAGCCAGCCAAGACAGCAATATAATACCGTTCTGCATTATTCTGCGTGTGACGCTTTCGCCGTGCCTGTAAACGGCAGAATCTCCTCCACACGAAGACGCCATTCAAGCGGCAGGCCTATCCTCCAATGTCTACTGGTCCTGTTGCGTTCGTTAGGCAGAATAGAAATAGATAATCACAGAACAGTTCAAGTTTTCGTATCCGTCACCCGCCGTAGGTCGTGAAACACTTACTTAGTGAACGGGGTAGCCGAGGCCATCTGAAGAACGGCGGGCAAGGCCCCAATCGTCACCGAATAACAGTGGCATGCATGCGGTCACCCGACGGTTGCCGTCGATAACACAGGAGTGACCAGCAGCCGATAATCAATCGATGTGGTCGAGTCGGCTCTGGGCGTTCTGTGTTGCTCTAGAACGACATCGTGCTATGCAGTGCGGGGGTGTTAATCATCCGTTCCAGATATGATTTCACCGCGGCGACGTTGGCCGTCCAGCCAGCTACACGCCCCCCATATATCTGGGAGACGTGACGACGTGAAGTGCGGCGTCACGAGATTGACGAGGTTTCTTTTTTGCGCTCGTGAGACTGACCCGTGTATGCTCCCGCGAGGGGTGCGGTTGAGACTGGTCGGTTCTGGAACTCCACTCTTTCCCCACCTTGCGGAGAGTCTTTTTAGAAAATGATTACCACTCTTCCACTGCACCCCAGATATGTCACCTTTTCAATGAAAAACAATATGCGCGCGTTTTCGTGAAAACCCTGTCGGGTGCTCGTACTACTACTATGGGTCTTCGGGGTTGCTTTTTGGCTTAAGAAATCAAACTCAGTCCAGTGTGAAACGTGGTCAACATTGCTTTCATGGACTGGGCGAACCGAGGGTGCACCCGGGTCGGAATCCCCCACATCTGTCCCCCGCCCCCCCTAGGAGTAAGGCAGTGCTTCCAGTCCGTCAGCGTCGTGAAGACTGTTTTCTCTACTCCTTAGGGCTTTCGGTGCCATCAGCGAATAAAGCAAAGGCCACGCTTGCTCCATCCAAAGCAAAAACACAAATGCACACAGACCGGAACACACAGAGACTGAAAATCTAAAGGATACGCGCGGTAACGAAGGGGCCGGTCCGTACGGGACGGTAACCGGTAAGCCTGCTGCAGGCTGAATTTCTTTTTGGCATCCCGAGCGACCGAATTGGAAAAGGTTCCCGTTTGCTTAACCCCGAGAAAAAAATGGGACGGGAAGGCAGGAAGCTATTTTGTTAACGGGACGGGACGGGAGTCCACCATTTCTTCGCTGGACGGCACGGGACGGGATCATGGAACGGGCCGGCAACAGGTCGGAAAATCGGTCAGGTACATAGTCGGGAAATTGGTCGGGAAAATAGTCGGGAAATCGGTCGGGAACACGGTCAAGAATCAGTCGGGAACATAATCCGGAAAAAGTTCGGAAACACAGTCGGTAAATTCGTCGGGAGCGTAGTCAGGATATAACCGGAAAATACAGTTTAGAACGGTTGGGAACACGATCGGAAACGCGGACTGGAGACAACGATCTGTAAAAACAGGAACATGATACCGAGTCCAATTTAGCAACTAATTGCTCAAACGAACTTTGGCCGCCTTTTTTTTTTGCAAAAACATATTTCAAGCTACATAATATACATGTTTTTTTTCAATTTGTGTAGACTAATTCAAGAACGTTGCAAGCACGTATTTATCGATTCATAAGAGCTGAATGAAGTATAATATGAAAGATCTTACTCCGGGGGCAGGGGGATTGACAAAACGCAACAAATTAAACGCACAATCTCCTCTACACACCTACCATAGACTACAGCTGCAGCTGTTGCACTCAAAGTTGAATAGTCCAAATTTGGATAATCACGAGTTGAATCCACGTGCATATGAAAAGAAAAAAAACACCTCCCAGTAAATGGGATGGGAACATTTGCCAGTCACTGAAGAAGTGAGTTACAGGATGGGAAAAAATTGTGCCGACGTCGGGATAGGATGTCAACCACTGGGCGGACGGCGGGACGTTGAAAGTCGGGAATAAACAATACGGCGGGACGGGAAACAGTTTGGACGGGAATAAGATGCCGTTACTCAGGATGGTAGACAGTGGAAACGGAGACCGAGGTTGGGAAATGGCGGAGAAGTTGCGATCGGGAACGAAATTCAGTCGGCATTCCCGTTTCCGTCCCGACCCGTTCTCGACCCGACCATTACCGCGTGTACCGTTCGAAGATCTTTTACACCCCGGCTGTTATCATAGCGGCATAACATGCAGGGACAGGTTAACTCGATAGTACTGTCTTGGGAAGTATCAAACAAACAAGAAAACCAAAAGAATGAAGACAACCGCGTTGAATCACCGCTTTCACTGGTCTCCAGGCACTTGATTGGCCCCATCCCACCTCCAACCATTAGAGAGTGTCTATAAATCAGTAAACATTTCGACGAGATTACGAAATGGTGGCGGTCCTGCTTAATTGAGTAATAATTCAAAAGGTTTGGAGATGCTAAGACTTGCCGTACAGTGTCGTAGGGCCTCCGAATGAGGGATCACGTCCACTTTTCTGGACGAAAATATGGGGATGGGATATGCCGGACATTTCAAAAGAATACTGAATAGACGCCGCCATCCGTCTACAATATTCGCCAACTACAAACGCTCTTCAAAACGACCGGGGTTTCAGAACGCGACGACGGGATCCTGACCGAGATTTCCCGTTGTCAATGCCCAGACGGAGGGTTCCCTGAACCCCTTTCGGGGAAGATATTCCTCACAGCGGCGTTCCTTGTCAGCAGAACAGCACATTCGGACCTAGCGATAAAAGCATACTTAAACTCGCGCATTGAAATTGTTAAAGTCTGCGAATGCTGAGAGCAGACGGAGCTCGGCAAGTTCGAGATAACAGGGACATACACGCAAAACCTATCTGTCAAGGAATGTAAAGGGCAAAGTGTTAGTTGCAGCGCGAAACGTTGAACCTATCACCGTACATGCGGCGCAATGACGAAACCGTTGGCGGGGAGAGAATCGCGCTGCCTTCATCGAGACCCCACCACACAAACCTACCTGCCTCCCTTGTGGGTGGACTGTATTTTCCGGAAGCTAACGACTCCACGGATTCGCTGAACTCGGCTACAGGTACCACCGATCCTTCGGATGGCCACCCCGAGAGCGAGAGCATCATTAACCAGATGAGGGGGGGGGCAGACAATGGTGGCGTAACTAGTACTATTTATGAGGATCGAAAGTGCGGTAGTGGTAGCTAATCGGCCGGACGCGCGCCTTAAGATGAGTCGAATCAGGAGGAGATGTCTTCTTCACGAGGCCGTTTAAGCGCAGCCACGCTGCAAGCAGTACCGCACATTGATCTATCGCGTCGATGCATCCGAGCACGCGCGTTAACTCCCATGGAGACGTCGTCATACGATGACACCCTTTGAAGGGGACACCAACGCTGTCAACGATAGGCAACACACCAAGGTGAAACGACTTGAACATACTGAAAGCAGGACGAATCCGGAGTACCTCCATTAGCAAAAAAATATATTGGAAAAAAAATATATAGACAACGCACAAGAGGCACCAGCAGTCCAAACAGGCTGGGAAAAATTGACGGGAAAAATAACGAAACCGTTACGGTTCCAAACACGTATAAAGAAGCAGTTAACTTCCCGCAAGCGACGCGTGCTACCGTAGATAGAGGATTGACTCTTTGACTCGTTTCGTTTCTGAGTATCGGGGAAGCACTTAACCCCAAATCGTCGGAAACAGGTCCTTTTTTTGGCGTGTCAATTCTCGGTATGTATGCGGACTTATCATGCGGTGGCAGATTTCTTTTTCTCCTGATCAGTTTTTGTGAGAGGTCGAAAGCTCCGAAAGTGAGGGGCCTACGAAAAAAAAACCGTGATGCATCTGTATTGTTGCACGCATCACGCGCAGAAAAAGGCGAACCTCGATGGACATGGAAATCGCAATCCTCAAATCGCACAACGTCGACGATCTTGTAACCGTGTGTGCGGTTCCGATGGGCCATCAGGTGTTGTGGTCGAGGTGGATCTTCAAACAGGTGGCGGACTGAACCTTCACGACTAGGTCAGTGGCTCCAGGTTGGGCATACGTACCAGGCATTAGTTGCGGTGTCCATTTGGCATCGGTATGTTGCATTCGAAGCGCATGAATGGTAATTACCATCGGAGCCAAACATGACATGGACATTACACGAATATGTGATAAAAAAACATAAAAATCGCGTGGCTCCAGAGCTCCTTGGAGGAGGATGTCTACTTCAACCTGCCCCTGGCTGTGAGATTTACACCAATGTTAAAATATCAAACAACTACATGTATGGTCTGCACCAATTCGTCATCCCACAGTAGGGGTTGCAGTTGTTGGATTGACTAATAATGTACCTGTCCGGTTGAGCTCCTCGGGTGAGGAACTACCGGCCAGTCCAATACTGTCACGAGTATATCTATTTTTTGGAAACATAAACTCGGTCGGGATGTACGACCGAATGCCTTCCAAGTCATGTTCCGTGTGAGAATTAGACCTAGGTCCTCATGTTGGGAGCTCAGAATATTCTTAGAACCTGCTGCACCCCTACCGTGAGGTGGCTCCAGCCGAGAATAAGCTGTTCGGCACTTCAGATCAGTAACCGGCGGACGTCGTGGACCCGTAACGACGAGGTCGGACTCCTGCAATAAGGTTCACCCATCAAACAACAACTTGGCTGTGCTTGTCCTCCATGTCCAAGATGTGTTCATGGTAGGAAGCCTCACGGAAATAATCCAACGTCTGAAAAAACGCCCTAATGAAGCATTTTGAGCGCTGTGAAGGGCGCGGGCAGTGTCTTCAATCCTTCCGGGAATCGAGGTCGCACGAGATCGCGCGAAACGAACGCTCCGAGTAAGCGGAGAGAACTGTGCGAAATCCATCCTGGAAAGATTTCGAATGTCCACGCCTAGCCCAATGTAAACACGCCTGAAAAGTGGGTGGAAGTGTCGTCGATTCAAGACGCTTGTGCCACAATAGAGAGGGATAACGGTTTGGATAAAATTATTTTCGAATGACGGCGTTCCTCAACCCAAACTCGTCGAACGAACCTTTGGCATTTAAACTTTGTGCGGCGGGTCGTGTGGGGCATGTTATAGGCCGCGGCCAAGGTAGGTGTTCTTGGCAAAACCGGAAGAGAGGCTTGCGGAAGTGATGACAGTCATTGCGAACGTATTGGAAGCAGGTGCCCGCACGGCTTCGGAAAATAAAACGCAGGTCATCATGCTGCTGCAAAAACGGGACCCTGCCCCCCGGGCAACCACTGTTCGATATCCATCAAGCAGTCCTGACAGAGGTATAATCATACCATAAAGAAATTATATGATGTACACCTCAGCGGGATGATCGGCAAAGCCGCTGCTCCCATTTGGCGGGGATCGATTGACGGGCTTTCGTCATGAGGTCATCCTGCAACCGATTTGGCCATCCTTTAGCATCCGGCACAACAACCTACCATGAAAAATAACTCACAAGAAGCTCCAAGTGCACTTCCAATGCTTGTAATTTTAATTGGTTTCGTGTTCCGTGGCCGTTTGAAATATGAGTTTTTTTTCGAGGAGGCGGCCTTTTTCAGGAGGGGATTCTCCCCCACTCCCCCCCTCCCACCCCCCTTTTGATCAAAATCAGGCCCCCACGTCCTTAGAAACTCAGCCCTCCCCTCGCCGGATATTCGACTTACAGGATTCACTTGATAAACTGATGCAGTTCCTTTTCACAGCTGTCAGTTTGTCCCCCTCAGAAACGGGCTTTACTGTTTCCGCGCACAGACTGCCTAACATCACCCTGTTGAACCTGATAGCTACGCAAAGTAGGTTTTTGTGTATTCGCTGCTTTCTCCACTCGAGGCATCAAGAGCGGAAGATAGATGGACACCGCGCCTGCAGGAATTAACTACTAGGGATGTGGGAAAGTTATTCAAACTGCCTGCGGAGGGTATCGTGTGCGGATGGATGGGCAAATGTAACAACGCAGCATCCAAAGATGAATATTGGCCCGAAACTCGTCGAACTCACGGCTGACGTCCTTGAAATATTTATATAAAAAATATTTATGTTGAAACGTATCCCTTTCTATAATTTTCGCGAATCTCACCTGGTACGTGGGTCCGCATCATAGGTTTTTCTCGTCCTTAGCAGCTTCCGCTGCAAGTTACGAGAACACATCAAGGGGGTCGGCCAAGAAGTAGGTAGACCTCACAATCGGGAAGCGAGCACCTAGGCATAGCAGTGTCCAAGACTTTTGCATTGTTTCCGTAATCGAAAAATATGGGAACTGCGAGACCGCGGAGGCCCAGCCTACCTAGCAATCGTCTTCAAAGCGCGGATAGTGGGGTACATGCGAACTGGTAGACATGTGGCCAGATCGAATTCGAAGTTAACCAATTCCTGCAGATTTCATTACATCGCTGCAAATACAAATATACTCTTACTTTGTAACATTTTTCTAAAAACGCCAGCTGGGAGTGCGACGAATATCGAGGCGATAATCGTCTTTGCAAGATGCGTATTGCACACCTGTTGCCCAGTTTTAGTATTAATAGTATATAGACTAGTTTATGACAATTATTGTAGTAATAACGGACGTTAAGACCGCAATGAAACGTGTTAGGTGACATGAATATTATTGTCCGTTTCAAAATCGCTTCCATGGAAGCTTTCACGCTTCTTCTATGGAATCTTCCATTGCTTCCATGAAAGCTTCCATTGAAGCAATGAAAGCTTCCGTGGAAGTCGTGGAAGCTTTTTATAGAAGCTATGAAAGCTTCCATGGAAGCTTTTACGAGCTTCCACAAAAAATGCAGATTGTGCAGGTGGCCCGGAGCTAATGAAAACTCTAGAGCAAACCAATTCGGTCTAGCCTCATGATGAAGGGTCTACCGGTCAGCAGTGTTGGAACAGGGCCGTGCTTTCGTCGACGCTTGGTGGAGAAGGAAGGGCCATGTTTGTGGAGCCAACTTTTTTGGGGGATCAGCGGAGACGAGCAAAGCGCAAGGAGGAGTCCGGTGTGGAGAAGGAGAGAGCCACCGTTCGTATAGCAGGGAGTGATGCTATACCGCCATTGTGGGGATTCTTCGATGGTGGAAGGAGAACGGCTTGATACGCGAGTTGTCTTCGGACCCGGAGATGATACGTTTGTGGAGACATCGTTTTCAGGGAAAAACCACTGCTGCTGTAGACTACGTACAGCAGTAGTAGCTACGAGGCCCTACGGTGGAGCATGATTGTAGGCAGGGAGCAGCAGCAGGTTACGTCCATGGTGATAGCGTAACCTAGGACACCCCCACCGTATACAGCGGACAGGGGGGGTTACAGCAGCAGCTAAAAGCCCTATGGCGGAAGTACAGCCGTAGGCACCCTCGCTGTGTGTTGCGAGCGGGGGGGAATTAAGCCGCGAGGGATTTATTTCGATATATATTTGCCGTGCACCCTCTACTTCAGAAGGTTGGTTGTGGAGGCAGCAGGTATGGGGTTATCTGCATTTTTCCGCAAGAAGTCGCATGGCCGCCAGCCGTGTGCACCCTGCCATGGTGAGTGTTTTGGTAGAGCGAAGTCCACCGGCAAAATAGCCGCGTGCTTCCTGCTGCTGGTAACAGGGGTAGGAAAGGACTTGGGGTAATCATGGGCTGTCTGCGTAGTACCAAATAACGATGGGGTTTCGTCCTGGCAACAAGTCGAGCGGCATGGCCGCACGCACTTCATGATATGCAGCACCAACAGCAGCAGCATGATGGAGCGAGCAGATCGGTTCATTATTTCGCCAGCCGGAGGTTTATGGTTCGGCAACATCGCGGGGCGGGGGGCAGGTACAGGTCTGTTCATAGTGGAGAATTTGGTTTTACGATGGATACACTATTCTATCAAGGCATTGTTTTGGGTAGAATATTATGACGTTTTTTTTTTACGGCAAGAGTGAAGACCCGTTAAATAATGGTCGGTTTATTCGCGGTTAGAGTGGAGACCCGCAGATGGAACCATCTATGATTCGTTCTGGATGGTACACGTGGCCCTTTTCGCCAGGTAGCTTTGAAATGTTTTTATGTTCATATATGTTCATAGCAAACAGTCTTTGTAAATCCTAAAACATCTAGTGTGTCTTGGTATAGGCAGAACCAGAAAGGAACTGGGGGAGCTGATAAACGTAACGATAACGCCTGGTACATTTGAAAGTGTGTTTTTCATGTTCAAATCAAACCGTCTTTGTAAATCCGAAAAAGTTGTATTGTGTTTCTGGTGTAGGCGAGACCAGAAGGGAACTGGTGGAGCTGATATCCATAAAATAACGACTTGGAGAAAAGGGTACGTAGGTGCACCAAATTGAGAGGTGCACCGCGGATGTATAATATTGATGGTGGCAGTTATTGCATTGAAATTTGCGGGTATCTTTTGTTTTGGCAATAATCGTCGTCTGACTGATTGCAACATAGAAGTGGGCATAATCATTATTGATTAGTGGTTTTACCAACGGTATCATTGCGAATGCTTGATCGCAAAGGAGGAGTGAAAAACGAAACGTTTTTGCAATGGTCGAATAGGCTGCGTCGCTAAAAGGGCGTGAGTTGTTCGTATCGACAGTGGCGGCACTTTAATTGTTTATTCATTCGATTTTTTGGAATTGTAGCAAACAAACGGTGAAAGGAGAGTTTTTCGGTTTTATGATGGTTTGAGAATGGCCAATATTTCGGGTAATTACGCTTGTTGGCGAGGATTTGTTTCATTGGCTAATAGGTCTTGCTGGTGTCTTTTGTTTGTGGATGCCTACGTGTGATGATTAGATGGGATGGGGCATCCTTGTTACCGTACAGTACGGGACATCCTGGTCTCGAATGAGAGAGGGGGTGCCAAGTCACAATCAGTCATTGGAATACCAATGTTGATTTTCCTAACATGATGGGTAGTTGCAATCTTGTTTGGTTATTCGAAGGATGAGATATTTTGAGAATTTGATAATTCCACAAGCAAGTGTGTAGCATTTGTTTTGCAATTAAAAACGGTGTGGCGTGCGGATGGTCAGATACTCGTTGTGTCGAGGAGGGCGTATGATAATTTTCGCGTCAGATAAATTCTGTGATTGCGGACGAGAGTTGATGCTATATTTGTTCTACCGGTTTGATCTGTGTATCTATGGCGGTTGTAGGGGACAGCGGGAGATCTTTGAGCGGGTGACCTTGCGATCTCTGGCATATTATCTGTCGAATTAATCTTTGCCCTGATAGCGCGAGTGTTGTAATCTCTTCTTGTGAGTACAATGGTTTTATTTGGAAGCATGGGAGAGGTTTTCCCTCATGGGGATGAGTTTCCTCGTGCCATTTTTTGTTTTTTAGGTGATGGATTCGAGTCAATTGTCCATTCGCCACTGTCTGATGAAGAATCCGGGAGGGTGTTGATTTGGGATTTTGAGTATGACAGTTACGTATCATGTTTGTGCCGGTTCGGGCTTATGGACTATTATTGGGTGCCTACTAGTACCTGGCTGGCGTTCTTGATGGTATACTGCTGTGCGCTCTCGCTCGGGAGCTCACTCTTCTCTGAGGTCTTACGCACGAGTTCTCCTCTCAGAGGTCTCAAGCATGAGCTCTCTGCTCGACTTGCCTCTGCCCTGTGGTTGGGAGACGTGATACAATTACTTGAAATCTACCCCGCTTGAAGCTAACGAACATCGGCCAGGCCCGAACCATCAAACCTTCAGACTTGTCGGCTAGAACTGCCGCGGTCCGTCACAGTTATCAAACTCTCGACTTTTTTCGGTCCATCCTATCAATTTTTCTAAATTATCGGCAATCCCGGCCAAACCCAAGACAACGTTTTATCGGTTCGGCCCGGCTTAGTCTACATCGGTCAGCCTGCACCGTCGGCCCCCAATTTGTATTGACTATATGCTATTTCACATTATTCCCTACCGCGAAATCAATCTACTGTACGTAAACGGTTGCCCTGCGCTGCCGCACACATTGAACGTTTGGTGTATGAAACCCTAACCCTAGACCGGCACAAATTTATCACAAACCATGAATGATTGCGTGGGAAATACCCATCATATCGTGGATAGTGTGCTCAACCATTTCATGGCAATTCAAAAATTATAACCTGATCATCAACGTAGTGCACTTGTCACGGCCGCCCGATCTGTCCTGTAATCGCTGTAATTATGCAACAGAAAATGAAACTTCACGTAAGAGAGTGGTGTGTGTGGAGGCGTGGAAGGGATTCTGAAATAACAGATGATTTTTTTCGATCATCTAGAGACAAAAAGAAGAACGACAACCAGGCAGCAGCGACAGAACAGCTGTCACGCTTGCCAGAGACGGCCGTATGGGGCACATGGGAGCGAGAGCTCGTAGCACCGTAGGATTGAAAGGAGTCCAGCAGCGTGCCCATGGGAATTGATTGGCTTTCAGCATGGGGGACACCAACTCGGGCGGGCTATTCGGCGAGGTACACGGGCATATCGATGTTGGAGAGGAACGAGTGGACGCTGCAGTCACCCCTGTACCGGCCGCCCTTCGAGGCAACCGCGTGGGACTCGTCCCGTCGCGTGAGCAGACTAGCAATCGTGGCCCTTCAGCAACAGTTGCCAGCGAGTCAACAGGCGATCACGGCGCGCCTGGTATACGTCCAGATCAGTAAAGCGCGTCCGCATCTGCAGCAGCACCAACAGGCGCAGCCGGCGCACCACCCTCAGCAGGCAGCCTTAAAGCTGGCAGGAGGCACCGCCCAAAGCATCGCATCCGCGACGCGAGACGCCAAAGAGCAGGCTGCGGTCACCGCAGGGGTAAACACTAACGCCAAGCAGCGACTGACCACTGGATGGCCAATGAAGGGCCCAAGTTGTTCATTGCCCGCCGCAGCTTTAACGTATTGGCGGAGATAAATCGAGGATTACTGGTGATCGTGCTCGAGGCCGTGACCCGCGTCTTCGACGCTGTGATAAAAGAGCTGAAGACCATGTCCGAATTCGTGGTCGACGTTTTTCTCCCCCCGTGGCAATAGAGGAGACGCCAAGGGCCATGTCCGCAGAGATTCATTTTGCTGCCTTCGTCGCTGCCCTCATGAAGACCCTAGAGTACGGGATGTAGGGGGTCGCTCAGAGTTGGAGCTGGTGCAAAACTGGTCGAGGTGTATTTACGTCGCATTCTAACACCCTGGTGAAGCACTCGGTGCAGGTTTGACAGCTGTCGCTGTGGAACCCGAATATCATCCTGCACGAAGGCATGGAAATGCTTGCGGTGCAGGGAGGCGGGCTGCAGAGGATGCACATTTACGCTGCGCTATTCGCCGGGACAGGGAATGCCATGGTCACCCCCACCTTAAGCAAAGTAAGAGCGCTGTCGTGAGAGCGCGACAAGTGTATCATCGTGGAGCGCTCAGCGCGTTGGAGGCTAAATGCAGCAAGGGCGAGCGGAGTGAAAAGAAGAGACTCTCAGGCACGGGTGGGCAGCGGGCAGCCCCTGCTCAGAGCCGAGCCGAGAGGGGGCGGGGGCGGTTTACACTCTTCAAGACCCAAATGCAGCACTCGAAGACGCCTGCAGGGATTAGCGACTACTCGTGGTGGTGGCGTCCGTTGAAAAAGGCCCATCTATTCGTTTGCAAACGACCACGGCGCCGGGACAGCCGCCCAGCAGCAACAATAGCCGCAAACGCTGCCGCCGCCGTCACAACAGCAGAAGATGCAACCGGCAGCGGCAGCAGGGGCAGGGAGGGAAGAATGAGGCGGAGGCGGAGGGTCGCGCCCGAACGCCGTACGCTTTAGCAGGAATCACGTGCCTGCTGGCAGGGGCGGCGACGGGGGGGGGGATTGGCGGCTACAACTGACAGCACGATCTCTACCGTCAGGCAGGGCCGACAGGGGGGGGGAGGCAGAAGCGCGTGAAGGAAGGGGTATCTTCGCAAACGCCGAGAGGTCCGTGAGATTTCTCAATGCACCCGTACCCGGGTTGGTGTCGCCAGCCTTGTTCCATGGTGAGAATATGTTGTCGAGAGGCAACAGCAAAGCAGTACAGAGGTGAACGTCTAAAGCAGAGTCTGGGCAACCGCTCTGGTGATTGGAAGAAAAACGAAGTTACAATAGCAGTCTTGCTCAATTGTCCGCCTCAAGCAGGCAGAACCCGCATGAGTCGAAACGGCAAGTAGATCAAGCCATAATTCGTTTTTTCCTGGTAACCCCAGTGCAAGAAACTTCATAACACAGCAGGCTTTGTGTGAGCAAAAACGAAGGTTGCCATATTTTTCAGATCAAACATACATCGGTCGTGCAGAACTCTCACACTACAGCACAGAACAACAGGCTTTGTGTCATCAGAAGCGAAGGTTACCGATTTTCCATGAACCAACCAGACATCGGCGGTGCGGAGCTCTCACGCCATAGCGCTGAGCACAGCAGGCTCTGTTTGAGCAGAGACGAAAGTTTCCATATTTCGCGAACTGACCACTTATCAGATGTGCACCACAGCACAAGACAGTGGAATGCGTGTGAGCAGATAGGAAGGTTGCCCTATTTCGCAAACCGACCAGTTATCGGTGTTGCGGAACTCTCACACCACAGCACCGAACAGCAAGCTTTGTGTGAGGGGGGCCGAAAGTTACCTTTTTTCGCGAACCGACCAGCGGTCGGTGGTGCGGAACTCTCACACCACAGCAGCACAGAGCAGCGGGCTTTGTGTGAGCAGGGATAAAGTTTATCTTATTTCACGAACCGACCAGTGATCGGCGGTGCGGAACTCTGACACCACAGCACAGAACAGCAGGCTTTGTGCGAGCAGACCTTATTTCGCGAACCGACCAGGTATCGGTGGTAGGGAATGGTCAAACCACAGCAGCATATAACAACAGGCTTTGTGTGAGCAGAGATGAAAGTCACCGTATTTCGCAGACCAAATAGGCGTCGGTTGGGTGAAATTCTCACACCACGGTACAAATCAACACGAGCAGAGCGTCAGAATTCTCCACTTCCGCGCGAGTCGGAAAGATATTCATCGCGTACACGGCTCAAACCTGTACGACTGCCCCCCGTTGGAGTACAGCAGATACCACAAAGAAGCAAGAAAGCACGCAATTGAAGCACATGCACAGACCAGAACAGACAGAGGGGCCGCGCAGGCAACGACAAGTAGAACCACCAGTACATCAGCCAACAGTAAGCACGTTGGAACCAGTCGACGCGCGGGGGAGTGGCGGTTCAGCACGTTCACGGCTTCCTAATGGGGAGATACGCAGTCGAAAAGGTGCAGGAAGCATGGTACAGCAGTGGCAAGTTCAATGCCATAGATTTGGACAAGAGCGCCTCGACTTACATGACAGGTATCTGTTGTACAAGTTGGCCATCATTTGCACAGCCATGATCCGAGAAAAAACAAGGAGTCGTCGTAGCAGGATCCTTGGTAGCACCACCGATTGATCCTGTACACATACAGCGTTACATCGGAGATCTGAGAGACTTCGAGGCAGTGGACGAGCGAGTCATGATAGTCGAAAGAGGGGGTGCCGAAGAACGCTGTAGCGTCCGTAGAAAATCTCGAGCTCGCGTTACAGTACGGAAATCACAGCATCGTCACCGTGCACGTGCCGGCAATTTGGGAACAAATCGGGGAAGGCATCAGGCGACAAAAATGCTTAGAGATACTGAAGTCAGTTGCGCACGAGATCCCCAACCTTACAGTCTCTCTGCTGGCGGATGTCGTGACACACAAGATTTGGATAGAGTATATGATATTTCGTTCTACGAACAGATCAGAGAGAACAAAGGAGGTCGAAGCAGAGACTCTGACCCCGATACCGTCCCCCAATGCCTACGTCCAATGCCTGTTCGCCGAAGCGCTGCCCAATTTCCTAGACGAACGCGTGACCTTGAGAAAGGAATTTTCAGAAAAAAGGATACTGATGAGCAAAGCCGATGTGTCATACGCTTTTCACGACATACGAGTAGACCCTTGTAAAGCGCACATTGCTTGCTACACCGTAGGAGAGCTTGGAGTAATCGAATTTGGTTCGACTTTCGGATGGTCGGGATCGGCGTGGTTTTGGGGTGTCTTGTCGGTGGCCGCCGCACACGCGCACTGCAACACTACGGTCGATTCAGCTCCGTGGTTAAACGAAGTAGAAGAGAAGATGGCTCACGCAAAGCTGGTGGAGCGTTGGGAAGAGGGAATACCAACACCAATACCGCCGGACGCAAAAGTCAGAGCTCACAGTGTTAGGGGGGAGGGAGTTTAACCCTTTCTTCAAAGCCGTGTACGTAGACGACTACCTACAACTCATATTACAGCACTCTAACGACGACACTACATCCTCAATTGCGTCAGCCTCTCCACGTTCGGATCATGTGCATCGCCTGGCCCGGGGGAGATGAGAGCAACGACCATTCTAGCACCCAAACGTAGCACGCACCGGGACACCACAATAGACGCTCTAGCCTTCACTATCAGCTCCCATATAATGGGAGGATCGGTCCCGCGCAAAACGATTGAAGAGATGGATAGATTGCTGCTCAAGCAACGGCCCAGGAGCAGGAGGGAAGCGACGGCGCGGGGTGTTTTTAGCATGGTCGGCAAGTTGTGAAACCTAATATACGCAGTACAGGGTGGTAGGTACTTCCTGTTGAGGTTCCCGCCGCCGACCGGGATGTACAACTCAGGAGGTAACAAAAACCAGAACCGTACGGTAGGACCCGGTAGCGAGTTTGAGCTTACCTTATCTTCCGAAAGTGGACTAACGATCTCAAATTACGACACGAACGTGAGGCGCTAAGAGCTTTTTACTACACGGCGATAAAACATCCCGCAAAGAGGGCACTAATTGTCTGGCACCAGTTTCGAGGCAGTGGGCGGTTGTGGGTTCGAAAGGAAGATGTTTTGGACATACGATATGCCAAACGAACTGACCGCAAAGGTAAAGAAAAAACCGATCAACGAAAAACCTGTGCTATCACAACCAATCTTTCGGAGTTGTTGGGCATGGTCGTGGCCGCGTGTGTCACGCTTGAACTGGTAGGTTACAAGGAGGACGCAAAGGGGATCCGATTCTGAGGGGCTGTGACAACACGGCAGCAGTATTCTTGGATCTCTCGATGCAGGGGGGCGGGGGACAAACGAGCATGCTGACACATGTGAATGCTCGGGCGTCTCGAAATCAAGGGCGACTGGAACCATGCTGCCAAACACATTCCCAGCGTACGGAACACACTAGCTGATGGTATCTTCCGTTGGCCTCGTGTGATCCTGGAGAACAACGTAGCTCACATTCGCTGACGATTGGCCGGGAAAAAGACATTCAAACGAAGGGTATAGGGGTTTCCGACTCCGTACTACAGGAAACGAACATTCTCAGCAGGTATGACGATTCCCTGTGGGAAATAACGAGCGGCGCACAACCCGGCTGATTCGCGGGCGTGAGGGGGTGTTTCCCTCGACCAACATGCAACATGCATCTTTATCGTGGTCACTTTTTGATTCTACTGTGCTTATTGCTCGCACACGCCCTCCGTGAACGGGGGACAACAAAGGAGGACACCAGGACTTGGCGGCGCGATTAGTTTAAACGCTTGCGCTCGGTTGAGTTGAGAAAAGTACGCAGAAAACCTATCTAGCGAAGTGTAGCACCTAGGTACGAGAGAGATGAGCGTAAGTAGAAGAACAGCTGTTGCACACGCTTGCTGACCCCAAGGCAGTGTTGCCTGATCTGCTCGTGTTTATGGCGTCTCGCTTTTTCGTGCATAGTAATCGGCAATCTACTGTTAGAGAGACTTAGCCGCAATAAAATTCTTCCACAAAATGTTCGCTGGATGGGAGTTGCCAATGTCGCATTGAATTATAGCAACTGTGGGAGAAAGGGTAGACTAGGCGCACGGCATGTCAATAAAGAAGGCACTGGTTAAGTTTTCGCTGTCGTGGTCACTGTTATCAAAAGGCTCGACAGGCATTGGTAAGTATAGAAGACGGTGGGCGTGTCATGTGGTTGGGACTCGCGGTGTTATACTTTCTGTTGTGCAGAACGTCACCGCTGTGGGCATACGAGAATGGAAAAGCTCACCCAGAGTTTTGTTTGACGCGAGAGTGCCTAACGTTTTCGAGCTTACGAGTACAGGGTGAGCTCGGGAACAGATTGACCGCCACGGCAGTGTAGGTCAGATTTGTGCCGTCAAAGTGGGGGTTAAAAGAGCGCAGTGTGCACGATTATGCATACGCGGTGGTCGAACGAGATCGAGATGGGGGGGGTGTCGATGTTAGCGTTTGAAGTCCTGCTAGAATTGCTCGACGTGCATCCTCACCTGTCAGGAGGGTCGCCACTGACAGTCCGGGCCACGTCGCGCGGTGGTAAGGTTTCACTAGGGACAACGCTCACCCTAACTCTACACGTAACCTTAACAGGTAGGTGCACATTTATTCTTTCAGAGGCGCGTTACGCTTGTTACTTGACGTGGTGGGTCCTCCTGTCATACACCATGAGGAACTGGAGATTCCGCAGTGATATCTTCAGTTCAGCTGCTCAATAAAAATGACACGTGCGATTCGGTGTGAACATATGCGTCCTTGGTATTGACCGTGGCCTCCTACACTATTCTAAACGTGTACATAACCTGTATGTGTCTTTGCCCGCCCCTTCAGAAGAGAGCACGCGACACTCTACAGCTGGGGGAAGCGATATGGTGTTTTCTACGCTCTTCAGGGTTCCATTTTGTTGGAGTATAGAGGGCAAAGATTTTCAGATGCCTTGGAGTTTCACCTCCATGATGACGTTGGAGAATTATGCAAGGCATATCTCTCCAAAACGAATTAACGTCATCATCTTTGTCTCCACTATTGACTAAGCGACCAGGTTCTGCATCTTGGTGCTATTCTGATGCGCCTTCCTTTCAGGTAAAGAAGAAACCCGAAGATGGTTTGAGGGTGTAGAAAGGCGCTGGCTGTCCCAAGTCGCTGCCTGTTTTGGTATATCGAAAGCGTAGTTTTTACGACGGTGTTTCCCGTGGTTATCCTTCTGCTACCGTGAGCGTGTGATTTTCTCCCTTCAAATGGCCAATCTTGTCGCGTCTTGCTTGAACGCGTCGTAGCCCTGACCCTTCGAAGCATGTGGTCGATCCGTCGATATTTGTCGGCGTTGGCTCAGATATCGATCCGGTGGTCGCAGATGACGATGGTTCGGCGACCTGATCAATCCGGCATAACACGGTTGACCCATTAATGCTACAGTGATCCATCATGCGTTCGACCACGCGATATGGAGTTCAGTTACTCCGAGGTGCGATAACGACCCAGTAATGCCAGTCGTTTTTGATCCCATGCGCGAAGTATGTCCAGGGACACCGGCGACGGTTACACCGAGGATCCCAGATGCTAACTCTCCGACGTTTCTGGAGTATTCTTCCGCAAGACTGGTCCCAGGCGTCGCTGATTTGCGGAGCCGAACGTTACTTTGTGTTTTGAAGCTTATTCAGATCACCCTGTTATGACCGAAGTTCACACACTCATCTGACGTTATGCCTGCGCTGCCTTCGCCGGAAACAGTTTCGCAGGGTTGAGCTTGTCGCGCCCTAACCTGAAGGTGTGCTCCCTAAAGTGCCTGATCCACTACTGGTGGCAACGCGGTGCGGTGCATCGTGCGTGACCTATGTCTCTGTAGGAAAGTGCGAGTGCTCGCGAATCACCATGTTTAACCACGGGCAAAGTTGCAGTCGTTGTCACCGACGGTATCGCTGTAACTCCTGATCAGTATAAAACCCAGCCGCCGATGATGACGCCTCTTCCCCCCGTGAATACGATTTGACTCACCGTCGACGAACCCAATGTTGATTGTGCTCAAGCCCTTGACGAAGGCAACGCAGACCCCGCCGATGACCCTCTGGATGTTGTTGGTGACTCATGCAGAAGGTTTCTGAAGTTCCCATGCAACCTGTCCTTGGCCCGCACACATTAGTACACCGTTACTTGTACAGTAACATCGGTCTCCTCAGGTGTGCTCCCCTGGATTTGCGCGCGTTGGTGCTCAGTATCATTGGCAGTGTCTTCCTCATGGCTGTTGCTGCTTACGTTTGCTAAACGTGCGCTACATCAGGAGTCGGTTACGTCTCAATCATGTCTCCTACGTCGTGAAGAGTTACGCAATATAGGGACAAAAGACTCTTGTGAAACGCTGACACGTCTCGAATCTCTATATCAGTGCTTAGAGTTGCAGAGGCAGCACCCAAGTGTCTGTGATGATCACTTTGGGAACAATAAGAATGACCGTTTGAAGGTAGCTCTTACGTGGCCAAAACAAGTAAGCGACAAGAGAGTAGTCTAGTAGGAGATGTACAAAGATGAAGGAGACGTCGAGGTGGGGTTGGCCGTCACTTGATCAATATGACACTCCGCTACGGGCAAAAATACTCTACGGGTTGTCGCACTTACCGACAAGCCGTCTTACGGTAACGTTCCTAGCAAAAATTCCCGGCAACCCGATACGTGTGATGGAAAGCTAGTAACAACTTGAATACACAACACACTAATGTGACGCAACAAACCGACCTTCCCGGTAGATTGTATTTATCTTCATGTAAAACATTTCTCCTAGTGTAATCTGGGTGGTGACTATTAATACGAATCAATCAAGTAGACACGAACGGACTGCAGTCCCATGTATGTTTCAAAAAGGCCCTTTTGATGACAAGTCAGTAGCTATAGAAATTTTGGTACTCAAAGGGATGAAAAAAAATATACTCCATGTTCATACCTCTGTGTATGGACAACGGTAATATGGAGGTAACCATGTCACCTAGAGAATCAAGTACGAATGAAATGGCATATTCACATCTGCTGTAGGAATATCTGCCATATGGATGAAATCACGTCTCAAACTACCTCGTTGCATGGTGTAATTGCCAACGAGAAATACTGTAGATAAGAAGCGCAAACTAATGTGCCGGGTATTGAGCACACACTGTGAATTTATTCCCCTCTAGACTACGAAACAAATGAAACCGAAGAAAATAGAAAACTGCGAATGTTTGTCCATTAAACATAACCGCCTTTACTCAGTTTCATGTATGTACGTAATTACTCGAAACAAAGTCTACGAATACAGAATGCACCGTAATGAACTACGGGCTTAGTCTAGTCGTACCACAAATGCTACATTCGTCATATTGTTTTAGATCAGCGAGATATATCCTAAAAAACAAAGGCGACAGAACGTATATTATATACTACCCTTAATTGATCCCAGAGCAAAGAGAAAATCCTAGAATATCGAAATTTTGGACTCAACACGTGTCCAGTGCTTTACTGCACTGAGCAAACACCACCTACAGAAAGTATGGACCTACCATGTGTACAGTACTAAACTGCACTGTGCATGTACTACGTGCAGTTTGTGAGCATGACGTGCTTGTATTACTACGGTATAATAAGTGTACGCGCATTATTATTAATAGTACAGCACAGCTGCAACTGATGCTATTTTCGACTGCAGTTCACACGAAATAAAGTTCTACTACGTTAAAACGTGCAAAACCTAACAAGCAGTCGTTAAAAACTCAACTGTGTTTCTCGTTGAAGAACGGCTGTTGATTGTCGACGCAAGTCGTCTACAGCAACGTTGCATGCTGTGTTTTACAGCAGTGGTAGAACAGTACAAGTAGTGATACTCGTTCGAAGGCGAAACTAGCTATGTGCTGTAAACAGGAATGCTAATACAAAATTACAAACGCTCCAAACCAAAAAAAAAAAATAGAAAAAAGCAAAACACTAGCTCGCGTTGGTGCTGCTGTTGCTGTTGATGTTGGGGCTGCTGGTGCTGAGTAGATTCGTCGTGGTTTTGTCTTTGTAGCTGTTGAAGCGTACAACAAGATCTCGGGGAGATGTCGATAATTCTGCTGCAGATGTTTGTGAGAGCTCTTAATGATGATGGCGATAATAACGATGATGATGACGGCGACGCTGCTGATGATGATGGTGGCGATGATAGGTTCTCTTGTGTTCGCCGCGCCTTTGTACTGCTCGTGGAGCGCAGCCCCAAGGACCGGGAATGTGGTTGCGGATGTGCCCTTGCTGGCCCCGTCGGCACACACTTAGGTAAATGCGGTGCAATGAAAGCGTCCCCAGGATACGTTGATTATTGCTACAATCCGTACTTTAACTTCCTTGCTTTGGATCGCTCTTGGGTGCACTTCTGCATGCTTAGAAAGCTGGTGTTTCGCGTTGGTGTAAAGCTCACGTACCACGTAGCTAGTACGTAACAGGCTTTAGGTGCTAGCAGCCATGTATTCGGTGATAGCCGTGGTGAGGATGTCGTCGAGTTGGCGCTGTGGCCTGCCTCCATGTGCAAAATGGAAGCTTGGAGCGGAGCGCAAAACATTTTCCGAGATTTTGCGTGGTGGGATGCTACAGGTATCTACGTTTCGTATTATTCGCGCGTGCGTGACAGCCCTAAGGAAATCTTATGTGCTGTCTGGTGTGGAGATGATGTTGTGGTTGATGGAGTGGAGGGCTCTGTGGTCGATGGTGCTGCTCCTTGCGTGGCAGGCACTGTTGTTGTATGAGTAGTCGGTGATGCCACCTAGAAGCTGGTGAAACTGTTGTTATTGACCAAGCAGTTGTACTGCAGTATAATAGCGTGCAACGACGCCAATATCCTGTTGTTGTGATAAACATGTACTTGTAGTTGTACGGCAAGCAAAAGTTGGTGAAGTGTTCTCGATGGTGGTGCTTGCTTGAGAAATGCTTTTGATGTGGAATTGGCCATGTAGAAGGCCTAAACGAGGTTAACGGAATTTGCCGTGTTTTGTCCCCCGCAAACGTTAACGAGCTTTTGCAGTGTTGGTTTTCTGTGCAAGGTGCACTGTGCGCAGTGTGAGCAGATCACAACTGTAGTGCACGTTGGGACGCCCCTCTGCTGTGGGCAGAAACTCGTTTGAAGATGAGGATGATCGGTGAAAATATGCCACATCTACGGGAGATGTTGCTCCCGTGCCAGACTGTGTAGTTGCAGATGGGTCGGGTGGCGGTGTTCCTCACGTGCCAGACTAAGCGCCCGATTCCTCAACGTCCTGGCTGCGTGTAACAGCTCGTTTAGGTCTTCTTGCCATAGATGGTGGAGGAAGATTATATTCGGGTTCGGTACATGGCCGCCCTTCCAGAATATCAGAGATCACAGAATAGCGCATGAATGAAGTAATAATTCCCATGTGATGATGCCGTTAACCTTGCTGACTGCACCGTAGCTTCATCGCAGTGTTGACTATGCTGTATGCGTAGTAGCGTGATAACAGTTGGACATACTTCGACCTGTGGAAATGTCGAAACAGATTCATAGAGATGCGAAGCTCCGTTTTTCGAGTCTCGGACATACTTGTAACGTGGAAGCGTCAAGAAATGTTGAAGAATCTTCTCTTTGTCTGACACATGATTTCAGCTTGTAAGCGTAAGAGCAGACGCTGGAGATGATATATCCCTCGTGTGGGCTGATTTTCGGACGACCTTGCCGCATGTTCATATCTGTTGGTCTTCTCGTCTTCCTTTCAAATTGCATGAGGTCAAACTCTTTTACGTACTTAACTGCTGGATAGTTGATTAAACGGGTTAAAAACGAATTCGCACGTTCAACAGCGCCCGCGAACCCGGACTTTCCGTCTGCTACACGCGTGATATAGACGCATGCTACGATAGAGGTAGAACTTTTCGTCTCAAACGTTTTCGGAATGACGGGACTCATTGAACCCAAATCGTCGGAAATAGGTCGGTTTGTTTTCCATAATTAATTCTCGTTGTGTGCGTAGGACATCGGATTTTCTTATCCGGTAGGGTATTTTTTTTTCTCCGAATCGATTTTGAGAGAGGTCTTAATCTCTCAAGTTGAGGAAACCTAAAAAAAATAGAGGTGCACCTTTATCGTAGCACGCGTCTAGAGCGCTAGTAGTCCTCTTACGTGCTTGTCACGTAAAGCTGGAAAGCAGTCTCCATTCTCGAATATCCCTGATGCACTAGGTGTAGTCGTAGATGTGATGCCTCCGCTGTCTCGACGTTGATCTTGCTCCTTGAAGAACTTTCAAGTAATCTTCCGCACTACTTCTGAAAATGAAGATATCTATTCGGATTTCTCCTGAACGCTTGACGAAAGATACATACATGTACATGGAGTTTAGTCAGCGGCAGAGCTTTGGAAGAAGAGATTTCCCTGAAGACTGTCGCATTGCTCTGCGTGGTCGTGGACGTCGAGGCAAACGAGGAAAAGGAGAGCGGTCTGGTCGCTGCGGCGGCGTTGTATAATAGATGCGGGGGTGGTTTTGATTCTCTTCGCGCGTGCTTTCACGTTGTTCTAAACTTGCCGCGTCCCCTCAAGGAAAAAATGCGGCGTGCTTCTCTCTCATGACGACTGCTGACAGTGCCGCGTGCATTTTCTTCCAAAAGACTAATATTTGCATTTTTAATGTCGGACTATATGCGCTTAGGGAGAGGTCTACAGTTACGATCATCTTTCGGACGGACTTCAAACTTAAAAACACGAAAGCGCAGACACTGTATCGTATATGTTCCTCCAGGATGTACTACTGCACCATACATAAGTAATCTGTAAACAAGTGTTTTGCCCAGAGAAAAATGGACAAATGAAAAAATGAAATCCCGGAAAAGGGTAGGGATGCAGTGTGTAGTAGTAATATACATTTGCAACATTTTTTGTTTTTTTCATGCCATTTGTTATCCTCGCACTACTCTCGCGTTCCTTCCCAGTAGCAACTCAGATCGGGGATCGCATACCGGGCCCTTTTCCCCCGTCCCCATTACGGCGCGTGTCTTCATTTTTATCGCGAGAAGAAGTCAATATTTTCTTCTCTCCTCGACTCCCGGCGAGTTGTACCTACCCACGCTGCTACACGCTCTCCGCAGTTGATCCTTTTATCCTGTTTGCAGTTTTGCAAATAAAGTCATGACTATTCTTCGATGGCCCACCCCAAAACCAGCGATTTTGTTTAACGAACGTTTCATGCCTGATCAACACGAGGAAGGGTTCTGTGACAGAAATAGTCTCCGTAAATTTTCATGCTTGCAAAGGACTATCGAACAATGACCCTGGGGTTGCAACGGGCACCATCGTTTAGAAGATACGGGCAGGAGTTTGTTTTAAAACGTTTGATTTCGATACTTACAAGTTGGGGGGGCCTACCGTACAACGACTCTCTAATCTTATCACGGTGGGAATGGAACTCAAGGAAAAATGCTAGCAGTATTCGAGGGTAAGACCCAGGCTACGGTAGGGGGGTCCCCTTTTGGGCCTTTTATTTCAGTGGCTAGGGGTCACTCGCGCGAGTAACCCCTTTGTTCCTATGGAATCTTACGTTTTCTTTGTGTTTTACATTGACGAAATCAATCCGCAATGCAAAGGTGATCTAAGCTGCGCCAAACCAAGTGCCTAAACCATCTTCATCCGTAGGGTACAGAGCTACTCGTGCGAGTGGCTCAAACACACCAGTGAAAATGGGGGTACCCCCCCTACCGTAGCCTTGGTCGTAACCACTAGACTGATGGGTCGACTGGCTGACAATGGAATAAAACAAAATAGGATCTTTGCATATAGATTACATCCCCCCGAAACTGTATGATATTACGATGGTTGAGGCCGCGTTACCAAGACAGGTGTTGCCCGTGGCGTCAGTCAACATCATTTTATGCCGCTCTTGAAGTTCGGAATTTGAAAACGGCGTACCCCAGGTATACACCGTCGACTAATATTGCTACAGGTTATACATTGCTGTATCATCGATTGCTCGCGCGCACACTACATGTTGTCATGAAGATCCCTGTTTTTTTCTCTATTGCTTTTGTGTCATCGATTTGTAGACACACCTAAATCTCCGCGTACGCTGATATCTAGGTAATTACGGCTTTATTTATTATCGCGATGTTTGTGTGGGCACTTTGTGCCGTCTAAAACTGAATATGTCCTTTTTTCCACAAGCATCAATGGCCCAAGACTCGAGACGAGACAAAGCAAGGTTATTTGTTCCGTCCCGTCCGAGACCCAGAGCAGCGCAGGGCACCAGCGGCAGGAGTGTGAGCCGAGGTATACACGGCATGGGCCAGATAACATAGCCTGCAACACCTGCCCGCCACAGTGTAGAACGCTCGGAAGCCGCGATGAGTCGGGCTTTTAGTTGATTTACGTAATTATGGTTGGGGTAGCTTGGGGATAGACTCAATCTTAAAGCGATCGATGCCGCGGAACGAACATAGGCAAGGGCGTTGACACAACAGAGAAATAACTGACTGCTGCACTCCAGTTGACTTCTGCTGTGAGACGTGCCCTCATCAACTGAAACAAAGCAACATACACACATCTTTCCCGGGCTCGAGGGCAGGGGCGCGGGTCTATCAAAGGGCTAATCCAGCCGTCGCGGTCGTTCGATTTTATGATGCCGCGCTGGAGGCATCATACATACATGCAGCGTGCGTTCTGTTGGGCATTCATGTGTTGTGTGCGTGCAGACCATATGGCTGCGGGTGGATCTGTCCCCGGCACGAACAACAAGTAAACCGCACCTTTCCTCCAAAAAAACACGAAGTATTGCGAAGGTGGGAATTCCCACACACGCGTTTTTTTATGTGCGGACCACGTATGTCGAACATATACCAATAGCCCGGGGTCGTCTAAATATCCAGAAGCACACAATTCGGATCTAAACAACCAATATCGTGATATTTCCGAGCTTCAGATGTTTCTTGTGCGTCGCGCGTTGACGCGTTCTCGGAAAAACATCTGGCCATGAATCCAAAATCCAAAATCGTCGATGATTCTCGGATGTGTCTCTTACGCCCTGTAGCATGAGTTCACGACCAGGTAGGGGACGGAAGAGGAAGGGCGAGGGCCGTTGCATAGCGGCTATGCAACAAAGTGATTTGACCGGGAAATCCTATAGCACTACCCACTGAGCTACTTAATCACTTGACTTAGTAGCTCAGCGGGTAGTACTACATATGGTGTCGAGTTAGTAAAGGGATTATCACCGACTTTTTAACAGGGGTCTCTGGAGCTTATCCCCTCGCTACTGCGTACAGTAGTTGTATCGTAGCACTCAGGAACAAACCACCCAAACAACCATTCAAAATAATGTCTTCGGCGCGCACGCTTGAAAAATACATATATGAAGTCCATGAGAAACGAACTCACGGCAGATAACACTACCCACTGTCACGTGACTCAGTAACTCAGTGGAATGTGGTTAAAAGCCATTCAAATATGTTTTGGAGTTCCTTGATTACATCTTACCTACTTCGTAGAAGGGATCTCCGGTTCTATCCCCCCTTCACGTACTACAGTAGTACTCAGGAATAAACACTACAATATCCATTCATAACGTCTCTAGCGCGCACGCTCTTTTTGAATACGAAATATTGTCTGGGGGGGAATCGAACTCACGACACATACTTTGTTAGTTCTATACCACTGTACCCGCTGAGCCGAAAGGTAACGATAAACAGCAGTAGTAGCTACGTTAGGGAAAGCGCCTCAAAGTGGCCATTAAATAAAGCGTCGTCGGGAAGAAATTTTGTATGTTAATTTGGAAACAATGCTGATTTGGAAATGCTGATATTTAATTTATTCGTTCAAGATCCCCCTTATGCCAAGATCCAAGAATACCTCGGGCGTATACGCCCAAAATACGAACGATGTTGCCCTTCTCGCCTGTCTCGCTCAGCCCCCATCCGAGTTCACGTCGAGGTGCGGAAAGGATGCAGGGCGAGGAACTTTGGAGCTTCCCCCAGAAGATGGCGCTCAAAAGAAGCGATTAAACCGAGAAATTCCAGTTCCGATAACCCCATACTGAGGTGGAGACGATAACATCTCCTGACCAAGTTCCTGTCCCCTCAAAAAGACTAGCAATTATATGTATAGATATATCAATGGCTCAGTTAGGCTCATAACCTGAAACACTGACACGTCTCGAGGCTATGTCTCAGTGCTTAAAGTTGCGGAGACGAGCAACGAAGTGTCTGCTAAGATCTCTTGTGAAGAAGAAGAAAGGTCGTTTGAGAGTGGCGATTATGTGATCAAAAGAAGGAAACGAAGGAGAGTAGTAAGAGAAGTACGGAGATAAAAGAAACTGTAAGGAGCGGTCGAGGTGAGCCTGACCATCACCTGATCTATAGGACACCATGCTACCGGAAGATGCACTCTACGGGTTGTACTTACCGACAAACGGTTCTACTGTAACATTCCTCTCAATATTCCCGGCAACGTTCCCCGATGCTCATGGTGCGAATTTAGTAATAACTCGAATATTTATCATACCGACGGGAAATGACAAAAAGAAATTCCCCGCGTGCTGTATGCATATGCATCTAGATCGAGATACTTAGGGTACTCAGGGTTGTGACAGCTATTCAAACAGATGCCAATGGACTGCAGCGTTCATGTTCCATCATCTTGTCAAACGAATGTGCGTCTAGATGTATCTGATCGATGACGTCTCTTGAAAACAACCAGTTGCAATGGTGAATCTCAAGAATACTCCGAGCTTCTTAAACATGTGACGAACATCACCCGTCGAAGTGCGGTCAACAAATGTTCTTGGCCCCTTGATGTCGTTGGTTAAGTTGCCGCGGTTGTTCTATAATTTCCCACGTTGGAAATACCTTGCACGGCAGCCGTGTTGGACACCTTTGGTTCGTTAGCGGACACGAAACGCGCGGTGCCGAACTGTGTGCGGCGTTTCGTTCTGAGGTTGACGTGCCAGTGGATCGAACGTGCCGAGGTTCTATACTATGCAGTATGAACGAATGTTGATCAGCAGGGCTGCTAACACGGAGATTTACTCTCGTTGTTGGTGCGGGCTCGTTTAATGCTACCCGGGCTATGCTGGTGTCATCTATATTTCAATGATATCCACCTGCGAAACGACCTCGTTCTTTATGTGCAAGCTTTCTCCAGTCGGCTGGGTGGTCATCTGCTTCGCCTAAATCGTACAGAGCAGTGTGGAGGGAAGTTTTGGTGAGCCTAGGCAATCCACATAATACAGATCCTCACTCTTTTATCATGCAGATCATCGCTTTGCAAAGTATGCAGGTCATCACTCACATCGTTTCAATTCAGAGTGTAACGTGCGTTGAATGCCTTGGCACGCGCGAAAAACGTGACCACATCCGTCAATACCCGCTACCCGTGATCAAATCTACCGGAAACATATACCGACCGAAGTTCGTTTCCCGCATGAAGCTTTTTGTGTTTTGTGTCGTTCTTGCAAGAATTGTGATGTGATTGATGTTTTATTCTGCTGTTGTTCATGTTTATATTTGCTGTGGTGTTGTTGGCATCGCTATTCAGCAAGCCTAGGCCTTATTGACGGTCTCTCCATTGGCGTTTTTAGGGGTACACGACAAGAAGAGAATACGACACCACATCCCGAAAACGGTCTGAAGGAGAGGAAAAGGTCGCTATGATCCCAGAACGAGTTAAAGCATCATCGTCTTCGATTTTCTTCAACTGGAGCGTGGTGTCGGGCCGCGGTCCTCCGCAAGTGCTCCTATTGATAGCATATCCAAGGTTTTCTTCCCGGGCAGTGTTAATTTGATGTAAAAACTGTCGCCGGACCTGCAGTTTCTCTATTCTGGTGACTTCCGCAATCTACACTGAAAGCCAAGACACGGTGAAGCATGCACGGTGAATGTGTACAAGGCTGCTATACCATCGACGCTGGCGCAAACGCGGATGATCGTAGTTGATTGGGATTGTTTGCGACAGTGGTAAATCTTTAACGACATCGGTATGACCGTGAGGCATGATTCATGCCCTAATATACACCATTTCCCCGCAAAGGGCCGCGGCACGGTATAGTTCGCAAGCCAAACAGTTGGCAGAAAACGCGCCCGGCAATGTCCATCGAGCACATGAGTGTTGATAGTTAGCGCCAGGAAAATTTTATTGTGAATCGACTACAGTTGTGTTGGAACGATGGTTACTCTCTTGGCGAGGTTTCGGTGTAACCATGCAGCAGGCCTAATTTAGTGGACACCAGCGAACACCATTAGCGGGGTATAGTGCCACGGGCCAACTACGCAGACACCATACGCACCTCCTGCAAAACACAGGCCATGGGCACTCGGAGCTCTACAAGCGATATCGGATTATAAGTTCTTGATTACGTGATCAGGGAGGTGTCCACGCCGGTACGTGATCGGGTCGCAGTCTACGCACACTCCGAACGGGAAGAAAACTTAAGCTAGCGGTCTATCCGTCTTCTTTAACGTACAAAAGGCTAACCTCGACCTATGTATTGCTCATTCAATTCAAGCAATATTCTCGAACGCGGAGGACAACCATCGATACTATTGACTTCCGCCGTGGCAGCCACACGTGCAGCGCCTCCCCAATCCGACAAGCGCGCTGCCAACTTGTTTGCGAGTTTTTTCAGGGGATTGTTCGCGTCTTCTCCAAGCTACCAAGTCTAGTTAACCCTGCGCGTTGCGTCGTACCAGCCATGCCTAGTCTAGAAAACTTCCTGTGCGTGTGCAACACTTCCGCTCTTGCAAATACCACACCGGGATCAGTGCGTCGACTTTGGTTTTTAGACGTACGCAAGGCATCAGTCTAATTGGACAAACGGATACATGTTTCAGGCAAACCTAACGGCCACTCCATCTTCAGCCCGGCCCATAACACAACCCTGCCGAGAACCACTCTCAGCTTTTGTTGTATGCCTACTGTACAACGTTGTACGATTCAGCTACCAAGGGGCATATAGCAATCAATAACTTGGTATGCCCCGCCTTTTTGACGAAGACAAGAAACATTGTTACCGGTACCAAGTACCGAGAAATGACATCGACCATAGCAATCTGCTATGACTGCTATCGTGGGCTTTGCGCACGAGGATCCCACGTGAAAGGTTTTGAAACCAGAGATTTCAAGAGATTCGAAACAACGCCAAAGCGCTATGTCGACCATCGAACATGTATTTTCAACCACGGAACGTTGAAGCTCGCTTATTTTGAAGACCCCAGCAGCACCGGGACACAGGTTAAGTTGAAAAAATCGGCAGAGCTTACACCACGTACAAGTTAGCCAATCCGACCGAACTTGATACCAACGCTACTCGTAAAAATATATATATGTATTGTTTCCCAAGGAAGACTTTCCGTCGGTAAAAAAATTCCGTTGGTTTGCCCGTGGCACCTCTCCTCGATCCTGATGTAGCCGCTGCTGAACAAGAACGATGATACCCTGAGCGGCTTACTGAAAAAACACTAAAAATCTGAAAACAATGCACCGAAATTTCAGAGGCCGAATTTTCTTCTCAAAACTACGGAACACATATCTCATGCCCGAGGACGTCGAGAACAAGGCGCTCATCAGCAACAAGGTAGTAGTAGTGTATACAACGAAAAGAATCGCAGACGCTTGATCAGACCCCCGACGACTGGTGGTCTAAGAAAACCGATTGTGACACCGTCGGCTCTTCACGCGGAGAGACCCTGCTCAGCGACGTATCAGGGGGTATCACACTGCTGTGGTGGCCTACGTATGCACTTCGACACGTTTTTTTGCATACGCGGAGGAAAGAATCCTACATGCGCCTTTCTTGTGGGCAGGCGCCATGTTGAAGGCCAGCCAGCGGTCACCATCGTGAGTGCGTCTTCAGCGTGTACCCAAGTTAAGGGCCGTCTTTATGTGGAAAACGCGGTGAGGGCAGCCGACAGAAGGGAGAAGGAGAAGTTTGGGAGGCGCGCAGTTAGGCGACGATGTCGAGAGCAGGCGTGCGGGTAAGAAAAAGTGACTGTAAGCCGTTGACTCGGACTGTTGTATGTAGGAGTTTTCACTGTTAGCACATAACTGTAACACAAAATATGCGGCTGGTGCCCTTCCGCCATTTATGCCGCCTACCTAAGATGCAAGTGTCTGATGCAGCGTATCCATCGGCATAGTTCCTATATTGGTGAGTGTTAGCCAAACCCACGCAAAGCTGTCTTTGAGCACCGCAGCAGAGAGACTTGGTGCATCCGACCACGGGTTTGAGAGCACAAGATGAGAGCGGCGTTGGCCGTTGAGGAGTAGCGGGGTGGGGGGCGTGGGATCTGCGTTTTCCAGCGCGAAAGTCCTAGGTTGGACGTACTCCACAGATTACGGACGACAGCTAGTATCGAGAAATGTGCGATATAGGTTAAATAGGTCGTGATCTGTTCCATGCACGGAAACAAACTACGGAAACACAAAATAAAACTAGATGAGGTGACGTGGTATCTGACGTGATTCGTCGATGCGCTAGAAAACACATATAACTGCAAATTGGATTATTTTGTGTAGGTCGCTACCTGGCGAGAAGGAGGTACAATTCTTCAAAAAACGGTTTTCGCTTACCGCAGCAGAGGGACTTGGTGCAGCCAGACCCGGTGGTAGGGCATAAGATGAGATCAGCGTCCTCAACCGGGGTGTAGCCGTTCGGGCATGCGTAATACGAGCAGTACGCCTCACAGCACTGGGAAACCTCGCAGACTCCGCCATCGCACAGCACGTTCGCCGCGTCGTCGATCGGGGTGTAGTTGTCGGGGCACTCGATGGAGTTGCAGACAGGCTTGAACTTCTCAATCCCTGCGGGAAACGACGACAATGACGACAAAGGGGTATAGGATGAAAAGCCGTCAAAACCAAATGAATCCTTCGTTTGTTAATTCTTGTTCGATGATGCGCATTGGGTCACTCGAAACGACCGTCAGGCTGAGATATCCAGAAACGTGTGTGGTGAGATGTTCAGCAACAGCGATATGCTGAAGGTACAGTCCCATTTCGCAAGGATAAAATCTGCACTTGGGACGATATAACGTCTTTTACTGTGAATACCGTGCGTACCAAAACCCCGCATTATACCCAAGGTGCTCTTCACCTGCTGGGCGGACTAACCCATGCATATGCTGCGGGAACGACGAGGGACTTGAAGCCTACAAATCAAAACGTGTTGGTACTGCATCGGGACCAAACATCATCTCGGTTGGCCTGGTACTACTGAATCTCGTTCGCAAACCAAGACCCACCGTATTCGCAGCAGAGAGACCGGGTGCACCCGGTGTCCTCGCAAAGGATGGTGTCGGCGTCCTCAACAGGCACAAAGTTGTTCTTGCACGGGTAGTACGAGCAGAACGCCTCGCAGCACAGGCCGGCGGTGCACCCGGAGTCAGCGCACATCGTGGTGTTGGCGTTAGAGATCTGGGTGTAGCCGTCGTCGCACGCGTAGTAAGAGCAGAACGCCTCGCAGCACTGAGAAACCGAGCACTCGTCGCCCTCGCACGCCACGTTCATGGCGTCGTCGATGGGAGTGTAGCTGTCCGGGCACTCAATCGAGTTGCAGTACGACGTCTGCGCCACGCCGTGAAACGAAACGAAATCGAAAAGAAAAAGCCTGATAAGTTTGGAGGTTCTGTGGATTCCTGAACCAAAACCTCAAAAAAACAATAATGAGAAAGTAATCCTTGAGTTCGATGCTACGCACATTTGTGACGCCAGGAATTGGATGGGGAGGGGGCTGTTAAATGAGCAGCGAAAGTTGTTGAGCAAAAAGCATATGGTGTTATTTTGCAATGACCAAGGCTACGGTATTGTAGTATCATACCCCCATTTTCAGCGGTGTGTTTGAGCTAGTCGCACGAGTGACTCTGTATCTCACGGATGAAAATGATTTAGGCAGTTGTTTTGGCGCAGCTTAGATTACCATTGCATTGCGGATTGATTTCGTCAATACAAAACATCAAGAAATAACCTAACATCGCAAAGGAACAAGGGGGTTACTCGCGCGAGTGAACCCTAGCCAATGTAATTATAGGCCCCAAAAGAGACCCCTCTACCATGTAGCCTGGGTCCAAGGGCATGTGTGTCGGTCTTAACCCGCGCTGAAAACATCAACAAATACCTATTCAAACGCGCGCTATATAGTAGCGCATTGTCATTTTTTAGAAGTGTCATCAAGTGGTAAAATTGTATGTCACTCTTCTACTCCGGGGCGTACCTTCAGAATACGCCCTCCACGCAGGCCGTTCTCCATCTCCCCGCCGGCCGCGGCTGGATGTACGTGGCGACAGCAAACAACACCAAGACCCAGAGGGTTACGTTAGGTTGGGTTGGGTTGGGTTGGGTTGAGTTGGGTTGGGTGGGGTTGGGTTGGGTTGGGTTGAGGTGGGGTGGGTTGGGTTAGGTTGGGTTGGGTTCACGTTGGTTTTGGGTTGTGTTGTGCTGCATTGTGTAGCGTTGGTTTGGGTTGCGTTGTGTCGTGCTGTGAGTTGTGCTGTGAGTGGTGCTATGTTGCGTTGGGCTGGGTTGGCTTGTGTTGTGTTGTGTTGTGTTGTTTTATCCGGTAATGCGCATCCTTGCCGGAAGGCAGTAGGGCCCCACAGCACTTACCTGCGACGCTGAGGCTAGCCATAACGGCGACGAGGATGAGAGGAGCCATCGTGTCTTCGAGTTTGTTCTGGAGTAGAGAAGACACCGGGAGTCTCAGGCCTGCCAAACAGAGGAGGGGACGCAAAGCAGAATGAAGGGAATTGAGAACGGGCAATCAACCATTTAACCAGATTGCCACTTATATATAATTATTACTCTTATTTATGGTTATATGTACTCCTATAACCAAACGCCTCCTCCTTCCCCACCACCCGCGCCATCACCTAGAACTAGCACCACGCATATAGCAAACACCTACATGTGTGCGACCTGATGTTTGAACTCCCCCCCCCCCCCCCAACCCCCCACCCCCTCGAACGCTCCGCCCTCTCCTCACTGCTTGTACGACTTACAGAATAGGATTTATAGTTTCCACGCACAGGTTGAGCTACCCCCCTCCTTCCACAGCTGTCAGATTTTGTCCCCTTCAAAATTGGGTTTTTGTTTCCGCGCACAGACTGCCTAACATTACCCTGCTGACACTGATATCTACACTGTAGTTGCAAGGAGGGTCACCGACCTACATCCTTGATAAGGACACACAAGCCGTAACACGCGCGATCGGAGTATCACACACAACTTGCACAGATGACTTTTGACGAAGAATTATCGATCTCACAGCTGTAGTATATATATATATATATTTTTTTTAATAATATGTCCCCATATATACGGAAGGCCACAAGCATAAGAACCCGTGGCCCGATACAAACAACCGCCTATCTGCTATCCACTGTTTTTAAAGACAGTATCAGGACCCAAGATTAACACATATCAGGACCCTTAAAGCCTACAATTTACTTCTTCTTGTTAAAAATATCTAGATTTTGTCCTGATTGCTACTACATATGTTCCACCGTACCACAGGACGTCGTATTTTAATAGTTGCATATTTCTGAAGCACGATATAGGTTGCATCGTTTCCACATAGATACCAGTCTGTTTCTAATACCTGGCACTACATGGGGGCAGATTGTTCGAAACTAAATGTGAGGATCTCAAGTACGAAGTAGGAGATACGCGTTGGTTATACAGCAAGACGATTCTGTCATCATGCGCTGAACCTCAACGAAAACGCGAAGCCAGAAAAGGAGAAGACGACAAGAAGACAGCACACCGGACAATTTTCAACTCAAAATACTCCGTATACATATAATAAAAAATATATATATACACTTCAGCTTGTGAGATCGAATATTTTGTCGAAACTCATATTTATTTGCAAGTTGTGTGTGATACTCCGATCGCGCGTATTACGCGTTGCGTGTCCTCATCAAGGATATAGGTCGGCGACTCCCCTTGCAACTACAGTGCAGCTATCGGGGTCAACAAGGTGATGATAGGCAGTATGTGCGCGGAAACTATGAAACCCGTTTCTGAGGGGGACAAAATCTGACAGCTGTGGAAGGAAATGCATCAGTGTATCAAATGAATACTGTATATCGAACAACTGGTGAGGAGAGGGCGGAGTATTTAAGGACGTGGCGGCCTGATTTTGATCAAAAGGGGGCGGGAGGGGGGCAGGGGGGGGGAGGGACGTGTGGGGCAGGGCAATTTTTGCGTGGAAACTATAATTCCTTCTCGTGGGGGAGGGGGGGGGTGTGCCGGGGGGGGCGGGGCACGGGGGGGGGGGGGGGGGGGGGGGGCTTTAGGTCGCATAGATGCAGCACTTTGCTACACGCGTGGTGCTAGGTCTAGGGGATGGTACGGGTAGTGGGAAAGGAGGGGGTGTTGAGGGCGGGGTTGGATGGGAATTGCAGCAGCGGCATGGACGGCTCTAAAAGGACAAAGCGAGGCGATATCCAGGGCGCGGGAGTGTTTATTTCTCTGGCGGAGTTCGATATCAGGTGGGGTGTTTTAGCAAGAGAAAGCGAGGGAAAAAAATATTATGGACCCATAATAGGAATATAGTATGAGAGCGGGTGGTATATACTATTCAATCGGAGCTGTCCATTAAGACACATGTATACGTATGAATAATTGAAGTAGTCACTTAGACCTTCCATGTACTTGCATGTATACTGAATGTTGTTTTGTTTTGCTCATCCCATGAACAATTTTCGCACTTGTCCATTCCCCTTCTCCATCTCCGTCGCTAGAAGCAGCTCAGCCGCGGGGTCATCATACAGGCTCTTGCCCCCCCTCCCCTACTGCAGAACATAAAGTACATCTCATATATCTGGATTTTTTTTAAGGTTTTTGTAAACCCGCGCTGTGGCTACCACGGCAACCCAGAGATATATGTGGTCGGAGTGCCCCTTTAGAGCCCCCAAGATCACTTCCGATACTATTTCCAAGTTAAGTTGCTTCCGAAAACGTGTTTCCAGTTGTGAAGGCGTTAACGACGCCACTGGGTTGAAATCGTTGTAAAACTACAATAATATGTAGCTAAATACTGCTGGATTGCGAATTCAATTGAGTTAAATTGACACACGGCAAGGTGCCAAAATACACGGAAGTAAGTGTGGTGAGCTTAAATTTATAGAGTGTGGTGAGCTTAATTTCATATTTCCCCATTTGTCGTCGTAGAATAGAATATGACAAATGGCAATATCCGCCCTCCTTCTGAGACACATGCACACAAACCCCCCGCCCCCGGCCCCCTCCCCCACCTCCCCGCCGAAAATCAAATCTGCTAGAGCATTAGACACTACCAGGCAGGTGATATCACCTCGTTACTTTTCTAGCCATCCATGCCGTAGCTCCAATAATCTCCCCTACGCCCCGTTCTTCCTCACCACCCGCACCATCGCCTAGACCTCGCACCTTGCGTGTAGTAAGTTCCCACCCGGGTATACATTTATGCGATCTAAAGCGTTTAATAATCCCCCCCCCCCCCCCCCCCCCCTTTTGAACACCCCACCCCCCTCTCCCGGTTGTACGATTTACAGGACATACATGATAAACTGATGCGTTCCTCGCACAACGGTCAGATTTGTCCCTTCAAGGGTTTATAGCTGCAGCACATATTTAGTCCCCCCCCCCCCCCCTACTACGCCCCCCCCTGCCGTACGCCTTGAAAACCTCCGCCCTTCTCCCACCGGTTGTTTGACTTACAGGATATATTCTGGATAAAGTGATGCCTTTCCTTCCACAGTTGTCGGATTTCGTCTGCCCCAGAGACGGGCTTTATAGTTTCCGCGCACAGATTGATTAACAGCACCCTGTTGACCCTGGTACACGCTACATTGTGGTTCCAAAGGGACTCGCCGACCTAAATCCTTGATGAGGACACGCCCCCAGTAATGTGCGCGATCGGAGCTTCACACGCAGCTTTCAAAAATGAGTTTCGACGAAATCTTCGACCTCACGGCTGGACTGTATATATTTTTTCCGAATATAATAAATATTTTCAACATCATAACATATCTGGTGCTAGGTATTATACAGAAATACATTCGCAAGTGAAACACAGCAGTATATTATACCTGGTACCTGGTAAAATAAAGATACTCCAGCTATCGATGAGATCGAAGATTTTATCCAAATTCATTTCTGAAGGCTGTGTGTGATATTCCGATCGCGCACAATACTGGGTTCGTGTCCTCATTCAAGAGTTAGGTCTGGGACTCCCCTTAAAAGTATATTGTAGATTGTACCAGAGTCCACAGGGTGTCGTTGATCAGTCTGTGATCGGAAAAAAATATAAAACCCGTTTGTGACGGCGGCAAGATCCGACAGCTGTCGAAGGAAATGCATTAGTGTATCCTGTGAGCCGTATAACCGGTGAGGGGGGTGCTGAGTTTTTGAGGGCGTAGGCGACTGGGTTTCAACAAGAAGGGGGAGCGGATGGGGAAGAGGAAACGGGCGGGGCAACTTAATCTGAGCGTGAAAACTCTAAATCCTCGAAGGGGATAAATCTGACGGTGGTGGAAGAAATGCATCAGTTTATCATGCGTGTCCTGTAAGTCGTACAACCATTGACGAGAAGGCGAAGTGTTCGAAGGGGTGAGGAAGGGGGGACGGGGATTTCCAACAGTTTTGGGTCGCATAGATGTACCAAGTATGTACCAAGTATGTATGCCACGCCCTATCAGGCGAAAGTGCACACGTATCGCACAATTCCAACGAAGAATGTTCCGTGCGGTCTAGCTTTAGTCCTTCGCCGTTGCTGCCACATAATGGGCTATGTGCCACCTGAAAGAAGGACCGCTCGACATGCTCACTCTATGGGTCGCCGTCTTCTTGATATTTCTCTTGTATGTGTGTCTTCTCGTTCCGAGTGTTTTATGAGAGCGTCGTTCCGAGAGACCGATAAGGGATCGACACAACAACTCAATGTAAAAACTTGCGATATACTGGACGTATGGTCCTGATTCATCGTGTGCAGAGGGTGTACGGAAGGTGGCGCACTTGCGGATGATACCACGAAAACGTTTAATGTCCATCTTCTCACGCCCTCACGCCGTACGTATCTGTCTAGCTGCCCCATTGCAGGAGCCGCCCGCACCGCATATATTCTGGATTGCTGCCGTCTAGCTATTATTATAGACGTTTCTCGTAAAGGCCTTTGCAATGCGGTACAGCACAGCAGTGATGCACGAACGGTTGGTTTATAGGAATGTACTAACCTGCGAGGGTGTGCATATGCGTGGTAAAGTGGGTGGCATACATGTGGACGGTGCAAAGTGTCTATATGGACCTTGGGTCCCCTCCGAATGTTCCGAATACGGTGTGTACGCCTTCCCCCCCGCAAACTGAAAGTACAACAGAAGTACAGTTCCTAAAAACACGCTGCTGCTGCCGGGCGGTCTTTTGTCTTCTGAAGTTCGCCGCTGCAGTTGCTTGCAACGGTGAGATGAGAACGAAAAGGCCTCTCGCTGTTAGCTATGTATAATGCATGCGTCGCTCCCTGTTCTACATACAGGATGAATCTTCGCCTGTACTGTGTGTCCTATTGTTCAGACCGGGCCCAGGAAAGTGGTCTGCACTAGAGAATGCGCGCGCACGTGACGTGCCAGGTGTGTTGTTGTTTTGCTTCCTCGTGCTGACCGTTAATGCAAGTGCATGACACGTGCGGCAATAGTCCCATCTTACCTGCCCACAAGAGTATCTGATACGTGCTTGGTTACGGTAAGCCGACGGGTCTGCGCTCTTGGACACCTACTTCCAGCGTCACCGTTTGCGGCCAGCGTTGTATGATAATGATTGCCGAACCCCAGCGAACGCTCTACCAGGTAAGACGAATGATACTAGAATAATCAAGAGTCATACGCTATCGCGCGCTCATGAGCACGCACGCAGCTTTGTCGCGTGCGTCCTCAACACGACCACGCCATGACGTGTACAGCGTCGGTCCTAGAGAAAATAATCCTTGATGGGGTTGTTCTAGGCTAGACTATCTGGCTGAAAGGGGTGACGTCGGTGCACATGACAGCGGTCATCTTTCTTTTTACCAGGACAGGTAATATTTGAACTACACTGTACTGCTGTAAATCTTCCTGACAAGTGTTGTATTCTATATTTCTTCGGAGAGAGCCGCCGGTAGCAGTGTGTACACGGCATGCAGTGTGTAGACCTACGGGCACACGCCACCTGCAAACGTGGCACATCGATCTATTTGCCGACCTTTGGCGGAAAAGACGACATATATTTAGACTATATATCCTTAATAATGAGGACACACACCCAGTAATACGCGCCATCCATCGGAGTATCACACACAGCTTGGAAAGATGCGAGTTTCGACAAAATCTTCGATCTCACAGCTGGAGTGTATTTTTATTTCTATAAGATATAGTCTAGTCGAAAGTCTAATCTAGACTATGTAGACTCTATATCGACTGGGCGACTTGGCTTCAGATATGTACAAGGCAGGTCCGTTTTTAATGCACATGCATGCCCACACGTAATCCGAACCTACCAAACTACATCGCGCAGGATAGCATACGAGCCGAGCGCTAACTAACTGAAGCCTTTGGGGCGCCATGTACAGCGATACAACCAAGTATAAACACGTTCCGATCATGGCGCGAGCATGAAGCACACGGCACGACAAGCTGTGCAAGCTATGCGCGTTTCGTCTCACAGGCACCTGCGTTGGAGTCAGGCTGTAAAACGTCGTTGTGATATATTATAGTCTAGTGATCTACAGTAGCAGTATTACGGAGATTCATTGTTAGCAGGATAAAATTATACATAAAAAAGGAAAGGATTGAAGCCCTTGAGGCGGCCTCTCCTACGCCACGCCTGTGTTCGATTGGAGCTCTGTATACCCGGCAAGACCAGGCAACGAAAGTAACTTGAGCAAAGGGATGTTAAACAAGGACGGGCGTTTTTTGCCCCTCTATTGTGACATAATTCATTTCCTCAACAATGGTTCCCCCCACTTATAGCCCGCGCCAGCAGCTGCTTCGTATAAAGGATGGGGCAATCTTAAATTTTCTTGGTCAGTTTTTTCCTCTCAAGCTCCTACCGAGTGAGACGGCGTGAAACCTGGAAACCAGAAACGAATACCCAAACCATCGGCTACACGATACACAGGCCGATGTGATGGTGGCAAAAAAGGTCGTGTCTGGGGGTCAACCAATGCGCGAAGCTGCTGGGTACAACCCGTGCGCATGTACCCCTGCACGCTCGGTTCTGGAGATGCTTCATGATATGGTCGCAAGCACTTGTCATCATTGTTTGCTTCGCCACTGTGTGTGGACTGCTACAGACGGTTAGGCCAGAAAGAGGTGTTTTCGTTATTTCTAACGCGAGGCGACGGTAGAAGGCCCGAACATAAACTACAAATTAATGCCAACGCTGGATAGACTCACCGCGAGAGAGGACGTGTGCTGGTGCAGAAGGATGATGATGTGATGGCAGAGTGACCTGAGAGGGCGGAGGGGGTGGCCTCATGCATCCAACGGCATGGCGAACTGTGTGAGAAGGCTTTATATTGTCGGGGCCAAGGGGATACGCTCAAAATCAACCCTTGGAAAGTATTACGGGACTCTTCACAGGACTCTTCATTTCGAGCCACCACTCGATTTCTCCGTTACACATTAATCTTAGTTTTCACCTGCGGAAAAACGATTGGTAACAAGCGGCAGATATAGTCAGTGGGTGCCGGAAGGCTGCTATCAGCTATACGCGGTAACGTTTGCGGTACCACACATGTAATGAGGCAACTACTCCCTCCGTTCTGCCTCTAAATGTCTACGCCAGAGTACAACTTTTACTTTTTCCTATATATCATCGCACTACGCGGATAGATGTTTCATACCTGGTATTTCTCATTTTGCTTAGGAGCACATTTTGAAAGGTGGTGGTGTTTTTTTGTGTCCAGCGAAACAACTCTGCCGTGTAAACCCCGTGTAGATTACTTGGTGATGTGCGAGCATCATGTCTCTTCCTGACCTTTACTTCATACATTCATCGCCGATGATCGTTACTTCATCATTTCGGCTTTTTTTTGGTCAGCTATACGACGACGGCATGCGTCATATACTCGTGCCGGGAGGAATAGACTAGACTATGTATGTATATTATATATTACAGGCAACTAGAATACACTACCACCGGGTATGTACGTGTATTGTATGTGTTACCAACAACATCATTACAGATATATTGCAAAGTAATCCTTGCCCTATTGTGCATGTAAACGGTATATATTATGGAGTGTATTTTAATTTTTATAATATTATAAAATATGAAAATACACTCCAGCTGTGATTTCGTCGAAACTTATCTTTGCAAGCTGTGTGTGATACTCCGATCGCGCGCATTATATATGTTTAATAATAGTACACAAAGAGCAACAGCAAAAAACCACACACAACAACATACATAATACCAGGTATTATAAAAGAACATCCAATCAATGCAGGCACCTAGGGCACGGACAAAATTATGTATCTAACAAAAAACAAAGCATTTGGACTAGACTATATATAGAATACAACGACGAATGTCAACGAATACTATAAAAAAAAAAATACACTCCGGCTGTGAGATCGAACATTTTGTCGAAACTCATTTTTGCAAGCTGTTTGTGATTCTCCGATCGCGCGTATTACGGGATGTGTGTCCTCATTAAGGATATAGGTCGGCGACTCCCCTTGCAACTACAGTGTAGCTCAGGGTCAACAGGGTGATGTTAGGCAGTCTGTGCGCGGATATGTGCGCGAATATTATATGGGGTGGGTGTGCAGTAAGTATATTTTATTCGCAGTTCGTATAACACTCCCCGCAGGAACATTCTATAACGACACACTACTAATTAAATCGACCCCTCATTCGACCTCAGAGCAGACAACATCATGAACGAGAGGAGGTACTTCATTCTAAGTACCTGTAGTTACATCTTGCGCGCCTGTTTCACGGCACGTACACTACGAACGAGTGAGCAAGCAAACAATCGAAAACCCCTGATCCTTGCGGTCGGACAGGCCGGCGGGTAGCGGGTGGGTTTTTTGTATGTATGTATGTAGTCGTATGCGGTTCACGTGGCGAAAAATGACCGCTGGTTCCAACGACAAAAATGTGAACCCGCTGTGAATCAACAGTTCACCACGACATCACGAGAGGACGGCCACGAACAGAGAGAGGGGGTTCTCAAGAGTCCACGACTTCCCGTATCAATACATATAATCGTTGTGTTTAGGTGAGAGGTTGTTTGATTATCAGCGCGTTCGCTGCTGGTAGCTCTACCTTTCTATAGCAGTCCTCACCGTCGTCATACCATGAGCAAAGCGCGAAAACCCCGAAAAATGGAGGGGAAAGGTTCCACCACACAAACCGTGTATTGTAAGAAGTGACCTCAAAGCCGCCAGCACCAACAGCGCAACAACAACACCCCTTTTTTTCTTACACTCTTACTTTCCAGCTTCTGGACGAGCCGTGGTCACATGTTTCGTCCCCTTTTCTCCCCCGGTTTCTCCCCCCTGGTTCTTGACTTCAAATTTTATCCCGCACAGGGTTCAGCAATCAATCCCACTGCTCGTGGATTTTTCATCGAGTGCTGCTAACTCACGCTCTCGACCTTTAATCAGGTCAATTTGCGCACAACAAGAAGAAGTCCAAAACAAATTTATACGAGTTTGTACTTGGCGGGGGTCGAACTCAAGAAACTGACCTATACCAGGCTCGACGACAACCTGATACGCCAGGGCACATATATACAACTGTAACTGACTGTCGACCGTCGATGGAGACTAGTAATATTTTTCTAGGCAACGTCGTCCACCAACCAGAATGACTGCAGGACGCAGTTGCTTGTCTTTACTTCCGACCCATAGCCCGTCAACCTTGTGTTTTCTTCTTTTCAAATGATGGTTTTCGCCCCATGGTCAAAGCGCCCAAACCTCGAATACGGAAAGACGACATCCAAAGCAAGCAAAACACTTCACGTCAGTGTTGTGTCCATATAATGTACCAGGTACAAAACAAACCCGAAACCCACCCCCAGTGATCAAACCCATGGGTAGTGTATACTACTGTTGTCGTAAGAATCGCTAATACGGACGAAGGTCTGCATCAAAACCTCATGACTTAGTCGTCGGCTATATATTTGCCGAATGAATGACCACATGCAGTGCAGCATGTGCCACGGTATCCCTTGCCTGAATTCCGTCCACTAAACCTGGTCGCTGAAAATCGCGCCCTCGCCCACTACAGCAACGACACACAGCCCGTGTATCATTCTGTCCAACCGTTCTATAATATTTCGGAATTTTTCTTTCTCCTTCCCCATTCCAAGATATAACCTAGATGGGGAGTCACTAAAAATAAAAGGGTTTCTGCCCCCCCCCCTCAATACGATACGCGACTTCATTTTATGTCGATTAAGATTCCTCCATCTAGCCCCTTCATTTGTTGTTGGCTCGCATCGAATTGTGCCTACCCACGATGCTAGGTACCCTCCTCTGCAGCTAATTATCGTGATTTTTCATTTTTCAACGGAAATTCAAAACGACTGACCGACGCGAGATTCGAACCCTAAAAACAACTCTATTAATATGGTAGCATTCGAGGGTAACTACTTGAGCGAGGCGAACGGCCCAATGAAAAAAAATGAATTCGGGAGGCAACATACATATATATGTACGTCCTTCGAAACTCCGCCCTCCCCTCACCGGTTATTCGACTTACAGAATTCACTTGATAAACGGTTGCCTTTCCTTCCACAGCTGTCAGATTTTCTGTCCCCCTCAGAAACGGATTTTAAAGTTTCCACACACAGACTGACTAACATCACCCTGTTGACCCTGATAGCTACACTGTCGTTGCAAGGGGAGTCGCCGACCTATATCCTTCGTCTAATGAGGACACACAACCCGTAACGCGCACGATCGGAGTAACACACACAGCTTGCAAAGATGAGTTTTTTTGACAAAACATTCGATCTCACAGCTGGAGGAGTGAATTTTCATTTTCTAATATATGTAAACTATACGAAACCGAAGCCTTCTAAGAACCGTCCTTGGTCTATTTGAATGACTGCAGAACGAGGTTTCCCACACACACAGCTTGCAAAGATGGGTTTTGACAAAATATTCGATCTCACAGCTGGAGGAGTGTATTTTCATTTTTTTAAAATATATGTAAACTATACGAAACCGAAGCCTTCTAAGAACCGTCTTTGGTCTATTTGAATTACTGCAGAACGAGGTTTCCCGTTCTTGAAATCTACCGGGACCGCACGCCTGCAGTCCCCACCCGTAGCATGGCAGACAGAAAAAAAGCGGGAAATAAATACCAGCTATAATAACATCGTAGTAGTGCCAAGCAAGGTAGTGCATACGATATAATTTTAGAATAATCTGCAATGCGCAGACTATACGTATCGTGTTTATATAGCCGACGTGTCAGCAAACACACACACCCATCGATCCCATCGAACCAGCCGAACCCCACCACCAGCAACCCAACCTCTCCTAAGCGCCCATCCCCGTCGTTCTAGGAATCGTCGCCAGCCAATATGAAGAAAGCCTGCACAACAGTATTTCCAAAACCATTGTAGTGTGGAGTTCAGCGCGCGCGCCCGTGGTTGTTCTAACCCTCTGTTGTTCTCGCCCCACACATACATGCATGTAACCCAAACGACGAAATAATGCCTGAAAATAGAGCGACCATTTTGAAAACAACCTGTTTAGACTCTAATCAGTTAATATGTTAGTTAACCACGTAGAGCGTTCATGGCCGTGGTGCGCTGTCGTTTACTCGCCCTGCGTACCTGCGTGCCTACCATGCCGGAGGTTAAATCGAAATTTGAAATTCGATTCGTTTCGCACCCCTTTCTTCGGGCTTTTTTTCATTTAAACCAAGATAACGGGTGTGTGCTTTCGCTGTACGGAGCGAGCGAGATATTTGCGTAATGTTTTACAACGTCACATACATGGTTTCTAAATGAAGGATCTCCTGTATATTGTCAGAAGGAAAATCAGACAATAATCAAAGAGTTATAGAACAATGACAATTCACGTACGATATATATTACAGCTGGCGGCTAATGTCAAAGACCTTAGGTTCGCTTCATTCATTGATCGGGCGGCGTCAGCCGCAAGACCCTTGAACGTGGTACGTAGTATGTGCATCCTATAGAGGCACGTATGATATCACGCGGAGAACTCGAAACCCACCAGCAATCAGAACTCCAAGAAGAAAAGAAAAAAAAACATGCACGCATACGTATTAATAGATGCCATGGACACTACTCTGTTGTTCATTTAGGGGGAAAACAAACGACCTATCTATCGTGAGAAAGACTAGTCTACACCAACAATGTACGATTATATTTGAGCGCCCTCGTGATTAATTTTTTTTTCGTTTTTCCTCCCACTTATTTCTACTTTCCAGCTTCTGGACAAGCCGTGGTCACAGGTGTCGTCCCTTCTTCTCCCCAGTTCTCGCCTTCAACTTTTTTCGCGCATAGACAGGGTTCAGCAATCCCACTGCTTTTCGATTTTTCATCGAGAGTCGCTAACTCACGCTCTCCGCTTTCCGAAAGTCAATTGCACACAGGAAAACGTCCCAACGAATTTAAATGAGTATACACTCGGCCGGGCTCGAACTCACGAAACTGACCTATAATTCCGGGCTCGAGGATAACGTGATACGCCAACGGGGCGACCGGTCAGGCATACGTACCTGCGAGTTGCGAGCCTATTACAGCTTGAAAAGGCATCGCGTACTATACTGACACGACTCAGCTGCAATATAGCAAGGGCTCTGCACGGATGCCGTTATTTCCCGGCACCCATGCTCCGGGTAGGGCAGGGCAGCACTTCGAATTGTCCGATTCGATATTCGGTAGAGAGTAAATACCGTTACCACGCGACACATAGTCTACGCGTGTAGAACGTAAAGTAATGCCAAGAAATTGATACTGTATACACAAGCAACGGACTACTTACTACTTCTGTCGTTTCCTCCGTTTCTCCGCTTCTTGCGTGAATCCGATTCCGAGCTTCATCATATATATAGTAAGGGGAGTCGCCGACCTATATCCTTAATGAGGACACACAACCCGTAATGCGCGCGATCGGAGTATCACACACCGCTTGCAAAGATGAGTTTCGACGAAATCTTCGATCTCACAGCTGGAGTGTATTTTAATTTTTAAAATATATATAAACCTCCTAAAATCCCCCCCCCCCCCTCTTGCTCTCCCTTACTCAAACGCCCCACCAAATATCAAAATCCGCCACATTAATATTCACTTCACGCACAGGATATCACCTCATTATCTTTCGAGAGCCATCCATGCCGCTGTGTTCCCCCCCACCCCCCCCCCTCCAACGCCCCCTCTTTCCCGACCACCTGCACGATCGCCTAGACCTAGCACCACGCGTATAACAAGCTGATACATATCTTTGATCTCACAGCCGAAGTGTATTTGAATATTATTTGTGACCTAAACCTCCTAAAAAATCTCCCCCCCCCCCCCCTCTTGCTCTCCCTTACTCAAACGCCCCACCAAATATCGAAATCCGCCACATTAATAAACACTTCACGCACAGGATATCACCTCTTTATCTTTCGAGAGCCATCCATGCCGCTGTGTTCCCCCCGCCCCCCGCCCCCCCCCCCCCCCCCCCGCCTCGAACGCCCCCTTCTTCCCCATCACCTGCACCTTCGCCTAGACCTAGCACCACACGTATAACAAACCCCTCACCTAAAGCCCTTTCCCCCCCTTCCCCCCCCCGCCCCCACCCCCCACCCTCCCCCCCCAACCCATCCCAACCCCACCCCCTCGAACACTCCACCCTCTCTTTACTCACTGATTGTACGACTTACCCCAGGATATACATGATAAACTGATGTATTATTTCCAAAAATGTCACATTTATCCCCTCGAAATAATGTATAGTTTCCACGCACATATTAAGCTGCCCCCCCCCCCCCGCCCCCAATAATATACTGGTGCCAAAACCGTCAGATTTATCCCCTCGAAAGGATTTATAGCTTACATGCACAAATTGCCCCTTCCCCCCCCCCCCCCCCCCCCCCGCCCCCCTCCAAACCCGCTCGCTTTTGATCAAAACCAGGCCCCCGCTTTCCCTTCACAGCTGTCAGATTTTGTCCCCGGTTTTATAGTTTCCGCGCACAGATTGACTAAAATCATCCTGTTGACCCTGATAGCTACACTGTAGTTGTAAGGAGAGTCGCCGACCTATATCCTTAATAAGGACACACAACTCGTAATGCGCGCGATCGGAGTATCACACACAGCTTGCAAAGATGAGTTTCGACGAAATCTTCGATCTCACAGCTGGAGTGTATTTTAATTTTAATAATATATTTTTTTGCGACCTAATAAAGCCCTACCCCCACCGACCCCCGCCTCCCCCCGGCATATCCCCCCCCCTCCCCAAAATAAGGATTTATAGTTTCCACGCACAAATTGACCTGCCCCACCAATCCCCTCCCCCCGCTCCCCCCCTCTCGCCCTTATTTGATCAAAATCAGCCCCCCAGGTCCTTAATAACTCCGCCCTTCCCTCACCGGTTGTTCGACTTACAGTATTCACTTGATAAACTGATGCATTTCCTTCCACACACAGCTGTCAGATTTTTTCCCTCTCAAAAACGGATTTTATAGTTTCCGCGCACATACTGCCTAACATCACCCTTGTTGACCCTGATAGCTACATTGTAGTTGAAAGGGGAGTCGCCGACCTATATCCTTAATGAGGACACACAACCCGTACATACGCGCGATTGGAGTATCACACACAGCTTGCAAAAAGACAGATGAGTTTCGACAAAATATTCGATTTCACAGCTGGAGTGTATTTTATCTTTTATGATATATTTCGATCGGATAAATCCGAGCCCACGCGGACTGACCCTCTAGTCTGGCCACGAAGAGGCGTTTCGATTGCGTTTCTTGACGTTTCGACTCAACCATGCATCCAGGGCCACCAGAGGGATGGCAAAAAAGGTTTGTCGAATGTTTTCCACGTAGCAATTGACAGAAGCGCACTGAGCCAGCTTCTTCTGCTACTACCCTTAATATAATACGCGCGATCGGAGTATCCCACACAGTTCGAAAATATGAATTTCGACGAAATTCGACCTCACAGCAGCTTGGGCGTACTTTTTTTACATATAAGTAGATCCGAGGCGCACAGACCGACTGTGTCTCTGTGTGAGTATAGTGATCGTGGAGAGACTTGCTGACTTTGTTCTAGGCGTGAAACACGTTGTCGCTGCCCTCGTCATTCAATTCCTCGAATGCCATAAAAATATTGTTACTTCTTGTTGCTGTAGACAACTCTCGACTGGTCCATGGAATACTAATAGTTCGCGATAGCACTGAACAAAGAGTTTGGTAGTTTTCCACGATCGATCGAGTTGTAGACAAGAAAAAAAACATAATATTCCTGGTATGGCCTTTTGTCTGATGGCTGGTCGCTCATAGGTCGGAGATCGGACATAAAATAACCGTCATCTGGAGACGATAGGGTCCATTCCCAGAATCATCTTCCATTCACATGTATTAAATAGATTTATCCCCTCGAAAGGATTTATAGCTTACATGCACAAATTGCCCCCTTTCCCCCCTCCAAACCCGCTCGCTTTTGATCAAAACCAGGCCCTCACGTACCCCGCCCCACCCCCCTCACCGGTTATTCGACTTACAAGATTCACTTGATAAAAGGATACATTTCCCTTTACAGCTGTCAGATTTTGTCCCCCTCAGAAACGGGTTTTATAGTTTCCGCGCAGAGACTGTCTAGAATCATCCTGTTGACCCTGATAGCCACACTGTAGTTGTAAGGGGAGTCGCCGACTTATATCCTCAATGAGGACACAACTCGTAATGCGCGCGATCGGAGTATCACACACAGCTTGCAAAGATGAGGTTGGACGAAATCTTCGATCTCACAGCTGGAGTGTATTTTCAATTTTATAATATATATACGCCTACACCTAGCACCACGCGTACAACTAGCCCCTACATATCTTTGATCTCACAGCCAAAGTGTATTTAAATATGATTTGTGACCTAAACCTGCTTAAAAATCTACCCCCCCCCCCCCGCCCCCCCCCTCTCGCTCTCCCTTACTCAAACGCCCCACCAAATATCGAAATCCGCTAGATGAATAAACACTTCGCGCACAGGATATCACCTCATTTTCTTTCGAGAGCCATCCATGCCGCTGCTTTCCCCCCCCCTCCCCCCCGGCCCCCTCCGCCCCCAACCCCCCCCCAACCCATCCTAACCCCACCCCCTCGAACACTCCACCCTCTCTCTACTCACTGATTGTACGACTTACCCCAGGATATACATGACAAACTGATGAATCATTTCCAAAACCGTCACATTTATCCCCTCAAAATAATGTATAGTTTCCACGCACATATTGAGCTGCCCCACACGCCCCCCCCCCGCCCCACCCCCCCCCCCCCCCAAAGAATAAACTGGTGCCAAAACCGTCAGATTTATCCCCTTGAAAGGATTATAACATACATGCACAAATTCCCCCCCCCTTCCCCCCCCCTCCCCCCCCCCTTCCCCCCCCCCCCCCCCCCCCCCCCCCCCCCCCCCCCCCTCCCTCCAAACCCCTTCGCTTTTGACCAAAACCAGGCCCCCACGTCCTTCAAAACTCCGCCCCTCCTCCTCACAGGTTATTGGACTTACAAGATTCACTCGATAAAAAAAAGATACATTTCCCTCCACAGCTGTCAGAATTTTCCCCCCTCGGAAACCGGTTTTATAGTTTCAGCGCACAGACCGACTAACATCACCCTGTTGACCCTGATAGCTACACTGTAGTTGTAAGGGGAGTCGCCGACCTATATCCTTAATAAGGACACACAACTCGTAATGCGCGCGATCGGAGTATCACACACAGCTTGCAAAGATGATTTTCGACGAAATCTTCGATCTCACAGCTGGAGTGTAATTTCATTTTTTATTATATATACATTTCCGACAACGCGGGAACGAACACGGAGGATATATCACCAGGATTGATACCTCCGCGCACAGTGTGGAAATCCCCAATGCCGCCGACCGGCCGATCTCACATTGGAGTTCGTATGTAATAGCGACAGCTACACCCGGGGACGATAGGGTCTCATTCTCGACCCAGGGGTCGTTAAATGTATGTCTAAATTTGACAAACCGGGGAAGAAAATCGAGTTCTCTCGGGTCGACACCGCCCCTCACGGTGTGGAAACCCCAGTTCCATTGGCTACAATCGCTGATTAGTTCGAACTCCACAGCGGCCCCCCACCCTAGCAGGATGATGATAGATGCTCACCAACCGATAGAGGGCGGTTCCGTCGCACACGGGGGAGACAGGGTCCCATCCCTGGTTCAGCAATCCTCCGAATGCCTACAGCCCCAGCAACGCGGGAACGTTAACCATGATCTCCCGGGGCGATGTATCTCCTCGCACGCCGTGCCAACCCCGACTTCGTTGGCATATTTCTCGTGATGGGCTGGTAGTCGTTGACCCAAAGAGCTCACAATTATTTCGACCAAGTCGGGTTTCTCGGATACCTCTCGCATTCGGCAAATATTTGCAATGCGAGCGCAGTTCAATGAGATACTTATTTGCATGATGGGTCGTGCAAAAGAGCGATTTTTAGCCTATATCAGGGTGGCGTGCCGAGAAAGCACGCTCAAAATAAGGATGAGAAGCACATGAACAGCAACAACAACTCCAAACGCAACATAAACGGACGAGTTAGAGCCATTGGTATGCAGGATTCAGCCCCCCCCGGTTACAAGAAAATAAATTTCAAACGAAAAAGGGGTGTTCAAAGAAAAACGACATGATAATAATATGTGGAACTAAGACTGGCACGGCTCGAGCATAATAACCAAATTCAAACGTGGAAAAAGTCTGAAATTAGGCCAAAACATTGCGTTTTTGAGCCACTGGCATCTATGTCGCTCATGCGGCACCGAAAAAAATCTTTGAAAGTTTCCGATTTCATTCGCATATCGGGTCGGAAATCTAACTAGGCTCGCCAATATTTTAGCGGGTTTTCTTTCATACTACTCGCGCAGGGCAAAACATTACCATGCGGCCGCGATTCGTACCAAACGTTTGACCTCGGGAAAAATCTATGCAGTTGGTGCCCAGAGCGTCACGATACAGTTATTCGGGATCGTAAGAATAGCGGTTAAATCGCCATGTCCCGGCATACTAACAGCCATATATATTGCCAACAACAGATTAGAGCAATGACCGCCTGCTTCGGCTTGACACAGAGGGTGATCTTGATTCGAAATATAATACCTCTTTTCTTTGTTCTCTGTCTTTTCTATTCATCTCCTTTTTTCATTTGACTTGCGTCTGACGTGCGTATGCGTAGTAATAGGTCCTACGAGGTATTTGTGTAGAAGATCCCTTTTTTTATGATATTCCATATCGTCAAATGCTGTGGCGAACAGGAGATAGATATCAAGAAGATCCCTATTTCTCAGTATCATCAGTTATTTCCTGGCGAACGAGATGATATTTTCAAGAAGATCCCTATATAATATTATAAAAAATGAAAATACACTCCAGCTGTGAGATTGAACATTTCGTCGAAACTTATCTTTGTAAGGTCGGCGACTCCCCTTACAACTACAGTGTAGCTATCAGGGTCAACAGGGTGATTTTAGTCAGTCTGTGCGCGGAAACTATAAAACCCTTTTCTGAGGAGGACAAAATCTGACAGCTGTGAAGGGAAATGTATCCCTTTATCAAGTGAATCTTGTAAGTCGAATAACCCGTGGGGGGGGGGGGGTGGAGTTTTGAAGGACGTGGGGGCCTGGTTTTGATCAAAAGCGAGCGGGTTTGGAGGGGGGGGGGGGGGGGGGGGGGGGGAGGGGCGTGTGGGGCAGTTTAATATGTGCGTGGAAACTTTACATTATTTTGAGGGGATAAATGTGACGGTTTTGGAAATATTGCATCAGTTAATCATGTATAACCTGGGGTAAGTCGTACAATCAGTGAGTAAAGAGAGGGTGGAGTGTTCGAGGGGGTGGGGTTGGGATAGGTTAGGGGGGGGGGCGAGGAGGAGGTGGGGGTGGGGGCGGGGGGCGGGGGGGGGGGGGGGGGAGGGGGCGTGGGGGGGGAAAGGAAGGGCTTTAGGTGAGGGGTTTGTTATACGTGTGGTGCTAGGTCTAGGCGATGGTGCGGGTGATGGGGAAGAAGGGGGCGTTCGAGGCGGAGGGGGGGGGGAGGGGCACAGCGGCATGGATAGTTCTCGAAAGATAAAGAGGTGATATCCTGTGCGTGAAGTGTTCATTAATCTGGCGAATTTCGACATTCGTTGGGGCGTTTGAGTAAGGGAGAGCAAGAGGGGGGGGGGGGGAATTTTTCAGGAGGTTTAGGTCAAAAATAATATTCAAATACACTTCGGCTGTGAGATCAAAGATATGTAGCAGCTTGTTATACGCGTGGTGCTAGGTCTATGCGATCGTGCGGGTGGTTGGAAAAGAGGGGGCGTTGGAGGGGGAGGGGGGGGGATTGAAAACTACGTCATGGATGGTCAGAAAGATAATGACGTGATATCAACTGCGTATAGGTGATTATTACTCAGGCCGACTTCGATTGTGAGTGGGGCGTTTGGACGAACTAGGCGGAAGGGGGGGGGGGAACGGGGGACGGGGGGGGGGGGGGGGGGGGAGGGTTGGTTATTTTTTAAGAACAAGAGGGGTCAGTGGAGGTGTATAATATTTTACCGTCATCAATTAATCGCTGGCGCACACGATGTATTGACCAGCAAAAACAACAACAACAACAACAGCAGTGAGTAGCCAGCGCAATTTTTGCAACCACACAACAACGCGTTCATTCCACTACTACCTTGATAATCACACCAACCTTTAGAAGTGCATCCACGTTTCGTTTGTGGGGATAAACGCACATGGAATTAGTGTGGGATATTCATTTTGCTGTCCTGAAAGATGGATGGTGGATCGTTGAACAATAAATACGGAACGACTCTGTAGAGCGGCGATGACAAAGACTGACAGGTCATTGTTTCTCGTACTGCGTTTTTGAGAGCGACTCCGTTCGTTGTGTTTGTCTTGTATTTGCTTTATGGCCTGGTCTTTTTCGTTGTGTTCTCGTACCCGGTACGGTGCTAGCATTTCACTTGCCTTATACCTTGATTAATTGCGATTGTTAGATTTACTCTGTCTAACAGTCTGTGACCCCAAACCTAAAATGTATATCTCTAGGACGAAGAATCAGCACGGACACCGGGTGTAATGATGTTGTTAGGTAGGGAACGGCCCCCCTCGAAGACAACGAAAGCTCGAACAAAGGTGCTTTCCTTGATATCCGATATCGAAAAGCAACTACACAGCAGTCAGTGGAACGATGTGCGCAATAATAGACCAAACGCTTCTAGGTGTGACCATGAAAAAAGTGTGGTGGGGGCGAATTAAGAAGCCAATGTGGAAACGATGCCAACTTGGAAATAACTGTTTTCCCATACCTGGTGTGTTTGTTTCGTTCATGCCCTGCATGATATACCAAAATCCAAGAATAACTCGGGCGTATACCGCCCAAAATATAAAAATTAGCGCACTTCTCGCTTGTCTTGCTCAGCCCACGTACCCGATCCCGGCCAGGGTACGGCAGGACGAGGGATGATTGAGCCGACCCCCGAAGACGACGCTCGAACGAAGCGATTTAACCAAAAATTCCGGTTCCGAGAATCGCATACTGAGGCCGAGACGGGAAAACCTCTTGACGAAATCCCCCAAGAAAGAGTGATCATCTAATAATATGTTGAAAAATACATATTATATACAATGTTCCTCTCCGGGAAGCGGATATATATATATTGAAATCCCGGGGTCGTCGCAAAGCAAGAAGGGAGACACCGGGAACACACTAATAAGGGCCGTTCTTACCGGAGACCTTTTTTTGTCTAATTTTTTATAAATTTCCTATTCCATATCTGTGAAATACATAGTCTATGTCTATAAAAATATGGAGGCGGTCTGTCATAATTTGTGACAATTTTCAGCCCCAAAATATATGGAAACGTTTACATTCACAAATTAGGAAATCCTGTCGCCGATTTCCATTTTCCCAAGGCAGTGCTCCGACAAGCGCTGTGGCTCAACGCTGGAACCATTGGGTAGATTTCAACGTTTACCAGCGTGGTCCAACATTCACTATGGCCGGAGGCGTTCTACGGTAGCCGCCCCAACTTTTCGTTCACGAAGGCAGGTTCTGAAACCAGCTCGCGGCCGTATGTCCTGAAATACGATGCCCCTTGCCGCCCCCACGTCATCGCTCAATGGACCTCTGCAAACAGCAAAATGTTTAAGGGATGCGTTTTGCATAGCGTCCTGTCTCGTGTCTAGGAGCCGTGGAACGCTTGTGAAAGAAAATCGTCGGTTCTGGGGGGGGGGGCATCGTAGAATCAGTCGACGATGGGAGGAAGCGACCTGGGCCTCCGGAGAGCTCATCCTCGAGTCGGACGAAACATCGATTCGGCTTTCCTAATTATCCAGACGCGAGGCGCGGAGACATGAAGAAGGCCATCGCTGGTGTCCTCGTGGTGCTCGGCATGTTCCTGACACAAGGGGCTGCTGTCGCCCGATTGCACGAATCTACTTGGCCTGGGTGATTTCCTCTGCGGCCTTCCGAGATGTTCGATCATGTTTGCCGTGTGACGACGCGCGTGACTGCTGGTGTGGGTGGTGACGGTCTTGTTTTATGTCTCTGCTTTCAAATATCAGGAAAAAACAAACAAGCACCCCTGCGCTCGATAATAATACAGACGTTTTTCATGGGAATCCTGGGAAAAAAAAATGGAAAGTTTGTAAACTCATATATCCGATAAGAACGGTCCTGAATATGCTCCCACTTAAATTGGTATTACGCGTACTCACATAGATTAACCCCACTGTTCTTCTTGAACAAACTTGTGGCATGAGCTAGAGCATATCTCCAAAGAAAGAGTAGTACTCAGGGGGGAGAGTGTGACAGCGGTGAGTGCACGTTGCACTGATGTACGCACAAACGAATTATTGATGATTAGGGGATTGTTATATATCGTAGTTTGGGTAATAAAGTATTGGCTAACCTTTTGCAAGCGCTCAAACGGACTATTACCCCACTAATACCTTCACAAACAAATGGCGTTGTCGACAGAGCATGAGTTTTTTTGGGTCGCGGGTTCGATTCCCATATCCGCCACACTAAACTTTTTCAGACCTTCCTCATGTCGAACTTGAAATATATTCTCCCCGGTATACCCAGGAAATGAAGCCGCTTGGATATTGACAGGTCCGGCAGTATATATAGCCGACCTGCTACCCGGCCGTTTCAGGAAGGGGGGGGTTACAAGGCCTATTGATAGTTTGGGGTAGCTATTGGTTAACCTTTCTGCAAGATGTCAAACGGACTAATACCCCACAAGTAGTCCAACAGGATTGTGCCGTGAGTGGAATAGAGTCCGTTGATATATAGTACGTCACATGTGTTTGCAATTGGTGGTAATGCATGGGGTTGACCAGCCAAGGTCAGTCGCTCTTAGATGATGTACAATAATTGATTGATGGGCGACAACAACTTCGGTATGTGTGGCGTTCGCGGTAGGATGTTTCATGAGTTGGAGGTAGTGTTCAACGCATTGGTACCATGTATGAGGGGAACCGAAAACTTAAGGCACTCCTCGTTTATACCCGTAGAAAGTAGATCTAAATCGATAGTGTTCTCATCTGAACCAGCCACTACTTGATGCGGGTGATCAGAAATGTGTGTGTGTATGATATGTGTGTTCGATAAGAGCAACAGACGTAGAACCGATCCACCCAGCCAATCACATGGCGTCCTGGGGGCGTGGCAAACGCTGATATAGAACTTTACCCGGTTTGGACCACAGCAGCACCGTGTATATACCTGAGATTGGCTGTCGCAATTAAGGAGTTATATATCCTTGAAACTTACCCATGGTTCCCCCATGGCCAAACAAAAGTATTTGGCCTGGTCGATACCCGCGTACGTTCTGCGCTCGCGATGCCTGCCACCCTCCCCGCTAGGCGACATCTTCCAAGCTTTCCCCGCTCTATGTCCCTATGAGCCCCGTCTCCCGCGCGGAGAGATGCAAGCCGTGCCCTGTGGCGCTCGATCAAAACTCGGCTGCTCCTGGCCTCTCTCCTCCTGCTGGCATTCGCTGTGTCCGGAAATGATTTACCGGTATATGTATTTTAGTTCATGCAAAAACGGTCCTTACATTCGAACACGTCTAGTTACACCGCAAGAAGAGGAAAATATACACACCGGGTCAACCACCCCCGCGGAACGCTTTTGCTCTTGCCTCGACACGCGGCCGCCCGAGCGGCGGGAGAGCGCGGGCCGGTTCACCCTTGTCTGCACCCATGCCCACGCACCCACGTCGAGATCCGGGGCCGAAACGGTCAAGGGCGGCGCGCCCCCAAACCCCACACTAATCAAATCCACAAGTATTCTGTTGCTACTACTGTTGTGTGTTGCTGCTACTGATGCTATTGGTCTGCTGATTTTTCTGAGGTAAATTAATCCGGGCGGTTGGGGTGTTCCAAGTGACCTGCTCGTCTAAGGGAGGAGGAACGCAATCCCTTACGAAATATGGCCAGCTAAGAGACGGATAAAGCGCTGAGCGCCGCCACGGAGCTCGGCCGAGATCCAGACATGCTTCATAATGTACCCATCGCAGGCTAACTTGCCCCGCGGCCGAAAGTGCGAGAATGATCCCTCGGGTGCCGGTGAGCAGCGAGCCAAGAACATCCAATATCATAATTTACATACAATATATATACGATGGTTCTTGTTTTTGAGGGGACAGGGATTTGGTCAGCATTTTTGTCCGTGCCGGCCTCAGTATGGGATTCTCGGAACTGGAAGTTTTCGGTCGTCGTATCGATTCGTTCGAACGCCATTTTCAGGGGGCAGCTCCAACGCCCCTCGCCCTGCCTTATCCGTTCTACACCTCGACGTGAACGCGGATAGAAGCTGAGCGAGACGAGCGAGAAATGCGCAGATTTTTGTGTTTTGAGCGGTGCTCTCGAGTTACTCTTTCGATCTTGATGTACGTGGAGTGCTTGATAAAACACAACTCGACTAGACATAATTTCCAAATTGACGGTATTTTTTGTCCTCATACGAACATTATTTACTGTGGTAATACACATCCCCGTGGTACCGCGGTAATTATCGTAGTAGAGGTCCACATAAGTATACCATTTCAGTAGGTACGTACGTACATGAATACAGACGCGGCAAGCGCACGCATGACTAGCACGTGGAGCTAGTGACACGATTATTGCGCCAGAAAAACAACACACACAGCAGCATTTTTCCAGTCGCTGCGTCCCCGGCCTCGAGCGTGGTAGTTTGGGCACATCGACATAGTCTGTACTCACGCAATGAGTACAAGTACGAGTAAGAGCACACGCGCTGACTGATACTCTATTGCACATACGACTTTTTGCTGACTTTTTGCATGAAGAGGGTGTACCAAATATCATGGAATATCTATTCGACATAAACTTCAAGGGGGAAAATATTCCCGTTGTTAAGCGACGCCACGTGAAGGTCGTAGTAGTAGCTGAATACAGTATCCACGTACGAAACCATTATCTTTATTCGTCTCAGTATCGCCTCGGGGAGTGGTTATTTTTGCCTGGATGACTATGGAAAAGAGTAGCGGGTGTGGAAGGGGTGCTTTGCTATTGCTGTGGTACCTCTGTCTCTCCGTTGTTGTTTTGATCGATTGCTGCGGCCGGCTGGAAACGGCGGTCGTGTTGGTACGTAACTGACAAATAATTTTGTGTTGCTTCCTACTTGACGTGCTCCTTGCTGCTGATTCTTTAGTCATCATCTCTAATTAGTTTTATAGGACCATTCGCCCCGGTGATCTATCTAGTAGATATCTTCGTATATTATTACGGAGATCTATTTATTGCTAACAGGATGAAATCGCCCACAAAACAGGAAAGCATCGCCATCTTTCAGGCTTGCTCTCCTACGCTAGGACTGTGTCTGATTGTTCGATTAAGGTTCTGTGCGCCTGGTAAGACCAACCAACAACAGAAACATGAGCAAACGAATTTCGGGTGCTTTTTATGCCCACTTTTTGTTTGACAATTTATCCACGTTACAGCGTGGATCTCCCTAATATTGCTAGCGTTGGTCCTTGAGTTCATCTTACAACCGCTGTGAGATGATTTTACCTTTTTTGAAAAAGTTATATATGTAAAAGGGGAGTCGCCGACCTGCATCCTTGATGAGGACACACAACCAGTAGTACGCGCGATCGGAGTATCACACACAACTTGCAAATACGAGTTTCGACCACATGTTCGACTTGACAACTAACTGGAGTCTATTACTTTTTCTACAATAAATATACTCCGGAGTATATATTGATATCTGGTGTATTTTTTTCTTTCACACACATCTACTTTCCAGCTTCTTTCTGGACAAGCCGTGGTAACAGTTGTCGTCCCTTCTTCCCCCTGTTCTTGCCTTCAATTTCTATCGCGCATAGGGTTCAGCAATCATACCGCTCGTCGATTTTTCATCGAGCATTGCTAGCGCACGCTCTCGGGCTTTCCGCAAGTCAATTTGTGATCGAGAAAATGTCCCCACGAATTTATACGAGTATTCTTAGAACGCCTAAATAGCAGCGTCGGTAGGGACAATTCAGCGCGAATCGACAATGGCAGCAAATGCCGTATTATTTTCGCGAAAAACAATATGGCATGTACCGTACGTAGTGGGGAGGGGGCAGGAGAGCCAGCTATGTGACTCCTGATCTGAGTTACACAACTCCTGGGAGGGAGGGCGAAAGTAGTGCAAGGATAATGTATGGGATGCAAAAAAACAGATACAAAATCGAGGACAGCTTTTAAGACAAGCTACAACAACAAGTAATTGCAGCAGTTCAGTGGGGGCATTCCGATTCAAAATCACTTTGTGACAAGTCGGAGCAGGCGCTCATTGCTCTCTCATCTAAGTTGTGGGGTATATGTAAGTGTTGTATGCCGGGAGAGGACGATTTAACCTTGGACGCTCTAGGTATTAACCGTACAGTTTCATCCTGAGGTCGAGAGTATTGCACGAATTTCGGTCGCATTGCGAGTTTAAGCCCTACTCGAGCAGTATGCAAGAAAATCTGCGAATTTGTTTTTGCGAACTTAGGTTCTACACAATACGCGAGAATGAAAACGGGATTTTCACCAATGTTTTCGGTGTCGCATAAACGACAAAAACGTGATTATTTATACAAATATGTATAGTCTGTATATATATAAAATGATTCCCACTTTTGAGGGGACAGAAATCTGATCAGGAGTTTTTGTCGTGTCGACCTCAGTATGGTATTTTCGGAACTGGAATTTCTCGGTCACATCGCTTCGTTCGAGCGCCGGCTTCGACGGGAGGCTCCAACGCCCTTCGCCCTGCCTTTTATGTCCTGCACCTCGACGTGAACGCGGATAGACGCTGAGCGAGACA